>MNCI01014438.1:920810-931691 GCA_015680685.1 Gnetum montanum
AAGGCACAGGCACAGAAGATAGGGTAAATCGTTTTGGCCACCCATAGCCTGACCTTATCAATGTAGATCCCCTTTTGGTCCTTTACCACCCCTAGCCACTCCTTAATGTCCTCCTAATGGGTTGCATCTTTCTTAGATTTTTCTCCTATGGGGAGACCATCATAAGGCATGCTGAAAAGATCCACGAACAATTGGTTGTTGATCTCAAACACTATGCATGCACCGTGAACGCGTGTGTGGAAGCGGTCCTATTTCTCAAAGAAGGAGTCGGCTAGGGAAAGCATTTCAAAAGGTTGGATGTTTGGGTGAACAACAAAAAATAAGTCCATAAGCCTAGCCTCTTGAAGGTTGTGAACAAGCGTGGCTAGGCCCCCATTACAGAGCCAATAGTGGGTCTCCTCCACCTCCCCATACTTAAAAAAGAGATTGATTTCATTGCGCTTGGNCTCCAATTGGTAAATGTTCTTTTTTCTTTATATTTTTTTTGCTAAAGTTTGCTACACTATGCACAACATAGCATCTACTTCAAGTTGGTATAATTTTCTTATTGTGACTATAATTTCTTAGCAAAGGAAGAAGAGGAAGATGTGGAAGAAGAGGTGGCGGCCCCTACAACAGGGGCAATTGGAAAAAACGAAGAGGCTCCAGCCACAAAGGAGAGGGCCCTGGCTGATGAAGAAGAGGCCCCTACTGCAGAAGAAAGGGCCTCGGCGGGTGAGGAAGAGGTCCTTGCCTATAAAGAGGAGGCCCCTACCAATGAATAAAGGGGCCCAACCAATGAGAAAGAGGATCCTGGCAATTAGAAAGAGGCCTTGGCTAATGACCCTTTTACGGAGAGTAGTTTAGTACCAAAGGGGCACATGAGCATTGAAGATGCTACTACATTGTTGGATCAACTGGAAGGAGAGGGGCTTCATTTGGATGCTGGTAAGTTTGACTGCATATTTGACAATGTGCCAATGGACAACCCCCCTACTATCACCCTTGAGGGTTTGCTGGTTAGAAGCTTTACACTATCATTTATGTTGTTTATCAGCTTTATTGTGGTTCCCCTCCACTATGGCTAACATGTTTCATTGTGTAGTTGACACCACTGTTGATACCTCTGGTCCTTCCTCGATCCTCCTATGACCATGGATTGAGACCCCTGAAAAATTTACTTTCATGGAGGGGATGGTCGATGACATGATCAACCGTCTAAAGCAAATCAACCTAGAAGGAGGTAAGTTAAAATTGCTATGCTAGACTTTCTAAGTTATTGTTGCTTCACTATGCCACTGTGACTAATGCCTTTTTATGTGCAGTTAACAACCTCTCGCCTTAAGTGGGACCCTAAACAAGTGGTTGAGGTCAATGCTGTGCCCAAATTTCCACCGGAGGTGACCGAAGTACCTCGTCTCGTATACGACGAAGCAAGCCCATGTGCGTTGTACTCGGCACACTCCTTATGGGAATGCATGCACATGAACGAAGACCTCTGGAAATGGGTACAAAGGCTTGAGAAGGAGAAGGCCAATCTAACCTCTGAGGTGGGAGATCTCCAATCTAGGAACAAATTCCTGTTGGCTTGAGATACCAACGATGGAAATTGGTGCACGACTGTCATTGACTATGCAAGGTATTGGACGACTGTCTGATGCAACAATGAGGCCACTCGCAAAATAATAGAATAGTGCATGAAAATGGACCTGCTAGCCTAGAAGAACCAAGACTAGAAGGACTATAGTGCAAAATTTTATGAGTGGGGGTAGGTATAGAAAACTCACAAACACATGTATAAACTAGAATGTGCTACCTACTGTGAATAATATCGGGATGCCTCTATCAAGTTACATACTTACAAGATATTCCTCAACATTATTGGTGCTTCTAGGGCTTACGAAAGGTTTATGCAATAGGTGATAGTAAGTGAATCTCCCAAAAGGAAAATGACCTTTTCCATGGGTGATACCACCACTACCACCTTTTCTCCAGGACCACTGAGATGGACATCCATAGAAAAGTAGAAAGTTATAGCAAGCTCCGACCTAGGAGATAGGAATTAGGCCAATATTACGGAAGAGGAGATCTTACAATACCTCGCAGTAGGCATGGATCAAATACCCCCCAAAATAGATCTGGGGTCATCTCGGGTCAGTCATTTTTTTGGCATTGTGATAGTTTATTTTATTCGAGTCTTTATTGTAGCTTTAACTGACTATTTCAATTTCCTTGTGGTACAAAATCCAGATGAAAACACAGGACCTAATGAGGCAGGGGACGATGGAGCAGGCGAAGGTTCATAGCATAGTAGCCAAGCATTTTATTTGAATTCTCGCAAAGAACGTTGTAAACATTATTGATTAATATTTTAAATGAAAGAAAAAATGAAATATGAAGAGATTTATTTCATTTTGGATTATATGTTATATTTATTTTTATTTTATTATTTAACTTTTTTTATGTATTAAACTCCTTCGTGGCATCTCATTTTAGTTTTAGGCCATTTCAAGCCATAACAATAGTTTAAGGCCATTTCGAGCCATCGCTAGTTTTAGGCCATTTTGGGCCACTGGTAGTTTTAGGCCGTTTCAGGCCATCGCATGTGGTGTAATGTAAACAGTGGACATGATGTGAAAGGTTTAAAGAATGAGGTAGACACTTAGCATAAATGAATGAATATGAAGCACACAAAAAATAAACATATGATAAATGTTAATCATGTCGGAAGAAGTGGAGTAGTTACGCTACATAGGTAACGATCATTCTCATAGCTGCTTTCTAACCCATCGTGGGCTCGGTGATGTGTAAGGCCAAGGGGCTTTGTTGTGGTATTCTTCTATGTCATTATCTACCTCTTGAAAAGGTAATTAGGCCCACGTAGTTTCATTCTCTAAGCCAGTGTTTTGGGCCAGCTCATTTGCCAAACAAGTAGGCGCTTCATTCTCAGAAGTTATTACTTCTGAACTTTGCTCTATGTCAATATTGTTTATTGCCTGGGTAATCACTTCATCATCATAAATCACCACCTCCTTGCCTACGTAAGGTAGATGGATTTCTTGATGTATAGACGAAGAGATGCCCTTGAGTTGGGCTAACCATGACCTCCCCAAGATCAGGTTAAACCCAGGCATCTCTTCTATCATGATGAATGTTTCACATGTGGGGAACTGGTCCCTTGACATAAAGTTAATGTGGATAGTACCTTTTACCACTACCCATGCTCCATTGAATGACTTCAAACATGAGGTTTTCATGGGTTTGATTTGATCCACCAAACCCAGTTTGTCCACTATTGGGAATGGGATGACATTTGTAGCAGGCCCCTCATAAATGTGTACTCTTCAGATCTTGTGTTGACCAAACAGAATTGTGATGAACAATGGTGCTGCTATTTCCAGATCCTTTTTAGGATCATCTTTACTGGACTTATCACAAAACATCAATTGAGATGGTCGTAGTTCTTCAGGCGTAAAAGGAAGCATGACCGCATGGATTGCTTTCTCCTCTGTCGGCATGTTTTTGTTAACTGGTATGGACATTAATGTGCGAACCAAGGCCTCGCGTTGTACAATGGAGGTCATTACTAGGTTGTATAGGATCAAGGTTGTATTCTTTTATTTCAGAGCTTGTTTGACCTGAGTAAAGGCATTTAGGAGGTCCTATCCACTTTCTTGTTGTTTGCCACCCTTCTCTTCCTCCATTCATCCTAGAAGATGAATTTCTCAAGGAGGAGCAGTTTCAGGGTTGGGGTTAGACCTTTTTGGGTGGGATGACAATGATTGTGTGCATGTAGTGGCATCAACTATTAATGATGAGGGATGCATAGACACGAAGGATGATGGCGAAGGCTTGGAGGTACCTAAGGTGGTACATTCCTTGGTTGTTTCATCTGTCAGAAACTCTTCCCATTTCTTTGAACAGGAAGGCTATGATTCCGTCTTAGGTTGGCTCTGTGTGATGGGGGTAGCTAAGTGTTTTGGGCCCCTAATGATGAATAGTTCTTGTGGTGTTAGTACAGGCGACGATGCAGTTTTGAGTATGAAGGGTGCAGGGGTGGATGTCCGAGGAGGAACCTTGAGGATGAATGGTTGTTGCAGTGTCCTTTTTGCCGTTGTTGGTTTCACTATGCTAAATTGAGGCACATGAACCACGGATGGCTACTATGGTGGTTCTAGATTATTGTCTACGCTAATCATGTTGATAATGTACCCTGCATTGTTAGCAATGGGAGGGTCCTGTAAATGTGCATGGATTGATTTCTGGGGAGGACAAGGTTGCTTTCATCAAGAACCAACTTCCCCTGATCAATAATCCATTGGATGTCATCTTTGAAGGCTAGATAGTAATCTGTGTCGTGATCATAGAGTTGATGGTAGTCACAGAACCACTCCAGCCTGAAGTTCTTAGGAACTGGCGGCTCTTTGTGAATAGCCAAGGAGGGGTTCCTAAAGACTTCACAATACTACTGATGTTATTTGGTCATCTCCTCTGACATCCACTTATGTTGAATGTACCCAACCCACAACAATTACTTCAGAAGTTCTGAAGGCTTGACAGGTAGAGGGGTGTACTTGGAATGATCTTTACACTCAAAGTTTGGTTTAGACAGGGTTGGTGCCTCTAGTGCCAACGTGGAGGATTGGGTAGCATTACTTAAGTTAGGAATAGAGTTAGTTGACATTTTGGCCACTTTCTTGTTATTGTTGTTGTTGGGCTTTGGCTCATTTTCCATGGTGGCCACGGTAGCTGTTGTGGCTTTGCCCTTATATTTATCTTTTTTGGTGTATGTATTTTTGTACGCAACCAGGTCTTGGATGCTCTTCGTCTGGGTGAAAGCTTGATTGAGAAAGCATGGGGCTAGGTAGTACAGCTTGGATTTGATAAAATCATTTATCGCCCCCTTGAAGATAGCCAGAAAATGGGCCTCCGCAATAGGCTCATGGATCTCATTCAAGGTAGCGCTCGACCACAGTATAAACTTTTGCACCAACTTTAATGGGTCTTGCTTAATGCCCATCAACTGGTCCAACATAACTTTGGGCTGCAAGTTATACTTGAAGCAGGTTATGAACTGGGTCAGCAGCTCCTCTAGTGTTGAGATGGAGGTGCACAAGAGTGCGCAGTACTAGTCTAAAGCTTTGCCAGTCAAAGACATAGCAAAGACACGAATAATGGTGTGCAGTCACTACTGCAACAACAAAGACTTAGATCTAAACATGAATAAATGTGTGTTAGGATTTCCCTTCCTGTTATATTTTGTGAATTGGGGGAGTGGCATCCTAGGGGGTAATGTGAGCATAGGAACCGTCAAGCTGATGAGGTCATCATGGTAGAAATCCATGACCTGCACCGTGTCAGAATCAGTGGCTTTGAGATGTTTGATCTCTTTGGTGAGGGTATGGATAAGTTGGAACACTTGGTCCAGACTCGGTGACGACATAGAAGGTTGTGGGGTTGTAGGGGTAACCATCGTTGGTGGCATAGTAAGGACATCGACCTGGCTCATAGGGGGTGCCATTGGGGCTACCCTTGTGAAGGGTGTTACGTGTGAGGTCCACCACCCAGTGGGTGGTGCTGTTGGAGTAGTGGCTACTATTGGTGCTATAAAGTTAGTCATTTGTGTGACTGATGGGATGGTCCATAGTCCTAAGCTTGGTTGTGACACCTGCAGGACTTGGTATGCTTGGTGGTAAGGGTAATGTGACATCTGGTGGGGCTACAAAACAAGGAGTAAAGTGGCTAGGGTCCACCACACAGTTGGGGTTGGGCCTGCCATTGATGGTGAAACAAGTGTAGAAGACGAAATAGGAGGGGAGACTCCATGTAGCTGTGAAGTAGACATAGTGTGCATGTAGGGCGACATAGCTGTGATCGGTGCTTGGTACGAGGATGAGGCAGAATGAGGAGGAAGAGTGCCTGGGAATGAAATTAAGGGAGGAGCATGTTGATATGTTTAGGATGCAGAACGGCTACCCATGGCTGATGAAAATGTAGATTGAGGTAGCGTCATGGTAATCACAAAGGGGGCTAATGCAAAAAGTGGGTTTGACCTAAAGACCATCGTGGGAGGAATGGTTGTAGGGTAAGTTTGGCCACGATCCTCGAACTGGGAGTCCAAGTCTTCTTGTCTCTCTTGGAACACCTCATCATAATGAGATGCTGTATCTCGTTACCTAGACTTACTAAATCACATCAGCTGGTCTACGATCCACTAATACGTTTCCATCAGGGGGATGGTAACATCAGCGGTAGGAATAAATTCCCTCTTGTTCTGATGAAGGAACTCAAAATTATGTTTATCCTCGAGTTCTTGGCAATCTAGGGGCAGATTTTCTTGGATCTTTGCACAGAGAATGTTATAACGCTCTGTGTCTTGTACCAAGAACTCTGGTGATAGATGTCGAATCCTAAGAGACTGGCATGGTGCCATCACTGGGCTAGGTGGTCGCTCGGAACCCATGGTGCTTTGAGCCGAGAAAGGAGCCTCAAGGCTTGAGGTGGAAATAGCAGTTGTTGGTGGAATCATTTTGCGTGATAAAATGGGAAATCACAAATGAGAAACATGGAAATCAATAGGATATTGGAGGCTTTTTGTCCTACCGAGTTCCAAAGGAATCGTCGTTGCAACCAATCTGCACCACATGATGCATAAAAAATCACAAAAGCATATCACGTTTACGCTAGTGGATGAAAGGACACAGAGATTATGCAGGACTACCCATAAGATGCAGAAAGGGCACCAAAAAGGCCCTCTTAGTGCCAAAAACTGTAGAGATTGAAAACATTGATGCCTGGAACATTGAGAGGTTTCTGGGCAAATAGTTTAACCCTAGATCTGTGTGAGGGCCGTGCTAGAGAGAAATGAAAAAGGGCATCCTAAATGATTTTTGAAACATCACAAAATTTTAGCTTAGCACTTTGGAACGAGAACAACCTTGCACTTCCACATCCAGAAGTTCAAAAATTGAACTAAAGTGCATGGATCTTGTCATGCATGCTGAGGTCACGTCCAAGTCACGCTACTAGCATGAGTGTAGCATGCACAACTTTTAGAGCCTCCAAATTAGGTCAAAATGATCCTAATTTGAATGGGTAGGATCCCCTCGGGGCCCAACGATGGCTACTCCAAGTTTCAACATCCAGAATCCAAGGTTTCCAGTCAAACTTGCACAAATCTTGCTGGTCACGCTGATAGCGTGAGCCCAACGTGAGCTACCAAAAGTCGTCTAAATCCAAGCACAGGTAGGCTCAAATTAAACATGCAGGATGTCCTCAATGTCAAGCAGTAGTTATACTTCAAAAAAAATTCTTAAAGGTGGAATTTTGACACAAAATGCATCATTTTTGGTCATGCATGCTGGGGTGACACTGGGGTGATGCTGGCAGTGTGAGTTCAGCATGAGCACTAGTCATGACTAAGCAAAAGCAGTTCAAACACACGCTGAGGGCATGCCAGGACAAGATCAATGCAAACTGGCCACCTTGGTGAAGCAAAAACACTTTCAGCAATGGTCAGTCCACGGATTCAGAAATTCCAAGCCAGCTGAAGTCAGATTCTCTTGTTGTACATTATCAATCATTGTAAAGTTTTCATATTTTTGAGCTAGTCAAGGTCTTACGCTAGAAATTGTACACGCTTCTATGGGAGTAAGCTAGCTTGCACAAGCTAAAACACATTTTAAGATACAGTGAATCTGGTCTAGAACATAGTCTACCTACATACATCCAGTTCACACACAATTGTACATCGAACACCTGTCACATGATCCAGTTTTCTCTTGTCTCACAACCATTGATCTCATTCACAAATCCTACTCTCGAGCTTAGCAAAATGTATAAATACCCTGTTCATTGACATAAATGGGGTTGGCAAAATTGGAGAGAGGAAACTAGCAAATCTTGAGGTTGGATGCATATGATCCCCAGTGCTTGCAAACACCTCACATCGGGGCTTAACGTCTGACTTGCAATCCAGACACATAACTATGTTTTGATCGGTGCACATCTTGTTAATTAATACAACACAGTTTCATTTTTTCCTTTTGTTGTACTATTCTAGTTCATTGTTTGCATTATTCGATTTTATTGCACATTTCTGCATACATTTTATTTATGTTTACACACTATATTCATGTTTACGTCTTGTTGCATTATGCTCTCCATTTTACATTCAGCGATGATAACCCCAGCGCAGGCCAAAGCATACACTCGAGGAAGTCCTTGGTTGATTTGCGTGTAGACCATCCAAGGCACTCTACCTTCATTTTTTCAGCTTGCCCTCACATGAAGGTAGGGTCAGCTGTATCTCTCTGGAGATCTTTCGGTATTCATTTTTCCTCTAGCCTTACACCGACAATTTTGGATGGTATAGAAATTGGTGCTAGGAGGAGGGCCATCGATTCCGCTAACAGGTACCAAATTCTGCCAACATACCCACACTACTAAGAAAATGTGGTAACCAAACACTTATGCTGCTACTAAGTCTATACAACTCTTGTGCTACTGCCAAAGACTCTGAAATTTAAAAATTGCTGAATCAAAATCAAAATCAGCGTACACACGTTGTTGCTAGAGCTCAGCGTGCACACGCTATTACCAGTGTTTAGCATACACACACTACTCATAGACCTTCAGTGTGCACACACTGCTCTCAGACCTTTAGCGTGCACACATTGCTCTCAGACCTTCAGCTTGCACATGCTGCTCTTAGACCTTTAGCGTACACATGCCTCTTACATGCTGCCAATGGATTCTTCTCAGATCAAAGTAGCATTGCCCATTTTTGACCTTAATGCCAAAGTCTCGAATCCTGTGACTGGAACTAAACCCATAGTCATTGTTGGAGAGATGAACCCTCAAGGGCCAACTCATCGGTCACTTAGGTTACAAGGCAAAAACCCCACTTATACAATTCTCACCCTGAAACAATACAACTTCATCTGTGTAAATATCCAAGCTAGCCTGCCCATTGATCACACGAAAATGAAAGCAAAACGACATTATGAACTCATCTATAAGGGAGGCCATGACTTTACTCCTTCAGCATATGACGTAATCCCCCTCTCTGAATCCCATTACGAACTCATGTCCTAGCTCCTCATGGCAAGGAATCAAATCTTGCAGCAACCCACTATAGAGGCTCAAAATGGAGATGAGGAAGATTATTTCATGGCTTAGTCTGAACATGGGGATTCGTACCACACTCTTAGTCCTCATGCTTACGTGAACCTATTATTCCACCCTTTCATGGGAGAGACTATACCTCTTCATGCATTTACAAGCACTCAAGCACATGTTTCTCAAAAGGAAGCATCCACCCTCATCCCTGCTTTGCTTATGACCAACACCCAATTTAATGTGTCCATCCCTGTTATTCCTCCAGTCACCACTTTACCCTCTCTCCCACAAGTACAATCCCAAAAACTCTCCTCTCAAGCTAATATAGGAGTGACCTTCTAACCCCAAATAATTGGGATGCCATCCTTGATACCCGCTTCTACATCCATCCATTACATACCACAAGTGCAAATCCAAGGAACACCCTTCACTACTTCAACTCAATAGGTTCAGGGGGTTTCCTCACAACTTGTAACTGGGCAATGGAACGCACCTGTCATTCAACAACATCAACCTACTCACTATAGCATATCACCCGTTGCAATCCCATCCGTGAATGTCCCTCAAATACAACCATCAATAGCCTAGCAGTCATCTTTCCCACAAATCACACAATAATCTAACTATTACCAAGTGCAATCTAACTAACCAGCTGGTCCACCAAGTGTTCAAGAAGGGGAAAATGCTAGAAAAATGATGCAAGCATTAACCGACAAAGTAAAGCACCTTAAAATTGCAAACACTGAAGAAGTCAAGGTGTTGGACTTCTATCAAGATGATCCAATTAGCTCATCAGTGTCACCATTAACTTTACCAAAAGGAATTTCATTGCCACAATTGACCAAGTACAACGAAGAGGGAGATCCAAATGCTCATCTAGTGACCTTCCAATTAGAGTGTCTATTACTTTAGGCCTAGCCTCATGCAATCCTACGGTGTGTTCACTATGTCTTTAACTAGAAAAGCCTTAGACTGGTACCAAGCTCTACCACATAACTCCATATCCTCTTTAGAGGATTTTTTACATCAATTCGTTACTCATTTTAAGTATAACCTGAAACCTGAAGCCACACTAAATAGTCTAATCTAAATAAAACAAGTGCCATTAGAGCCTATACAAAAATTCATCCAAAGATGGAGCGCTGCCCTTAATGAACTTCACGAGCCTATCCCGGAAATGTATTTACTTACAATCCTCAAGAGTGTCATGAATGATTTCGTTAAGTTAAAACTCTATTAACTGAATGCTTGTACTTTAAGTCAAGCGTTTGTCCAAATCAAAAACATAGAAGAGGTAGCATAGACAAGTCATGACCCAGCTTACCTAACTTTTAAAAGCCAACATATGAGGAAATATCAAGACAAATCTAAAGCAATAGTCATAGCAGTGGCAGAGATAGTTCAACCCAATAGTGCAAGGTAGAAAGAGAAATAACCCACTACTCCCACTAGTCATGAAAGAATAGCTCCTGCACCTACACCTGAATCCTCCTCTGCCCAAACTCCTAACACAGGTCATACTCGTACCTTCGAATGAAAAGACCCTGCCCAGTACACACCCTTGCCCATGAAGCCTTCACAACTACTGGACCAACTTCTAAAGGCTAGGTTGATTCAACATAAGCAAATGTCTCCTACAGCATCCCAAAAACACGATCGATACTATGAGTTGGTTAAAAACCCAACATTGGCAACAACTAATGAACCTCCTATTCCAAGAGGTTTTAGGTTAGACAGATTTTGTGAGTATCACCAATGATGTGGGCATGGAACCGATTACTA
>MNCI01014438.1:932122-957598 GCA_015680685.1 Gnetum montanum
AAAAGAACACCTCTCTAAGCCTATATGACCTAGTAATGACCTCCCTCGTACATCGGGAAGCTCTAGTGCGTATGTTGACTTCAATCCCTGTTAGTGAAGACCTTCCTACAAATGAACCATCTATTTACATCGTATTGTCTCCACATCAAGAATTGAGGTCCACATCTCTAGGATTTCATGCCAATGACATTAAATGAGATGAAAAAATAGGAGAGGTCACTACCGCCCCTATGTTTATAATGGTAAAAGTTAACCAATCTAAGATACATAGGGTGCATGTCGATGACAGAGCGGCAACAAATGTAATACCTTTTCCTGTCATTGAACGACTAGGCCTCACAGAACAAATACAGCCAATGACAACATCATTCTTGAAATCTTTCAGTGGTTCCCATGTCGTGGTAAAAGGCATGGTTACCTTGGATTTCATCGCAGGGGACTAGTTCCCCACATCGGCCCAATTCATAGTCGTGGATGAGATGCTAGGGTTTAATATGATTTTGGGATGGCCTTGGTTAGCTCAACTAAAAGCTGTATCCTCACCGATCCATCAAGAAATTCACCTACCTTATGAAGGCGGTGAAATCGTCATACACGGGGATGCGGCAACATCACTTACTTCCTCACATGTAGGAACGAACCAAGGGTCAGAGGTTGAACTCCTTGAACTTAAGTAAGACACCACTAGTGAAACCATAGACATTGGTCAATCTCCAACCCATGACCTTCCTAAAATAGAGGAAGCATCAGAAGATGTAGACATAGGAGCCATTCCTGCAGATGTCTCTTAGTCAGAACTACCCTTTGACGTATCCAGCGAGGGGGATGGCAAGTACAAGATCATACCTACAGATCCCACCCTTCACAGCAAATTATGAAAATTAAATAAATAGATCAAAAACTAAGACAAACTATCAAGTGTCTAGAATGATGTTAAACTACCAAACATCCACAACGATGTTAAACTAGCCACTATAAAAAATGGCCGATTCTTTTAAATTTACTGAAACAACTATAGTCTCCTCCCTTTCTTTGATAGAGATGCAATAGTCCATCATGAATTTAAACTAATGCACGTGGCCCGAAATGGCCTTAAAATAGAGCACAGTACAGTACCAGTTTACCGAAATCTCACTACGTCATTATCATTTACATTTTGCAAATTACAATTTCCATTTATCTTATGTTTACTAGTTACAATTCCATTTTACATTTACGTTCACAAATAAACTTGAAAAAACAAAAAAAAATAAAATATATAAATATATATAATACAGAGTGTTAACATGGTAATAGGATGATGACATATTACACCATGATCATGTTATATCTGTTCTCATACATCCCAAAAATAATAAAACAAACCGACAAAAAAACTAAAAAAAAAACTGACAAAAATTGATGATAACTGACAAGACTAACAAGCCAAATTATGCATTAGTATTAGGAGGGGGTTGGTCCCCAAACTCCTTGATGTTATCAGCTTCTATTCCATTGGGGCTAGCCTCACTACCACCATGTCCCTATCACAAAAACAAAAAACAACATAAGTAAACACAAACAAAAAAATTAAAAGAAGAAAACACTAAAAAAATGATGACTAAAGAAAATAAAATGATATAGGACTAAAACACTCACAGGTGAGGGAGGCATGAGATTAGCCTCTAGGCGCCATAGAATCTCTTCTTTGGGCATGCATGCCCAGTCTTCCTCAAGACCAAGGTCAACATTAGCTAAGGTTTTACCCTTGTCCACTGAAGTCCAGGAAGGGTGCTCAAGAGAAAACATACTTGTTGAAGCTTTCCTAGAGGCAGTGGTAATGGATCTCTCAGGAGACCCCTCCACTTCTATACACTAAATGAACCTATCATAAGAAGAGTGCAAGCCTAACCCCTCAATGAACATCTCCATCTGGTGACGTTCAGCTAATTCCTCCTTGAACCATTTTTTGTATTGGTGCTTATGATCTTTCTGATCCTATACCCATTTACATACTTTGGATGCAAAGGACTTTCAGTCATGTCACTTCCTATTCAATAAATCCACCTAGGCCCTCTGTTCAACTAGATCTTGAGTCGCTTGCACCTTGCTATTCAAGACTATCCAATAATGTGCATAGGTGATCTCTGATGTGCGCTAGGTACTATCACCAACCAATCTAGTAGAGGCAAAATCATAATGGGCTTGCAAGTCATTCCTCTCCTCTATTACCTTTTCCAAATTTTCTTTCAATGATTGAACCTCATTCCATAAGTGTTCAATTGAGTGCCTGCAGGTCTAGAGAGACTTGACATTCTAAACAACACAACTCAAAATTGCATCATAAATCCCTCTCGGGATCTACTCAATATCTTTAGGCAGTTTAGGAAGAGCATTAATATGGGTGGCCTTGGAAGGACTCCATTGAAGCTTTGCACCTACAAGTACAAACACCACACATATGATCTAATAGGAATCACCAATAGATGCAAAAGCACAATGAGCTCAGGCACTTGGTATAAAACACACACCTAATTCAGGATGAGCCTGTTGCAGATGAGCAACAACATCATTGAAGATGCCTGTAACAAAGTCCACTTTATTGGACATTTTAGGCCATGGTATCAATTGACCAATGGATGTTGGATCTACATGGGAAGGCACCCCAATCGAGGCCTATAACTCTAACACATTCACTTGAAATGCATGTGCTTCAGGCGCTTCAGCATCCACATCTGGTGTTAGGAAGAGTCATGATAATCAAAACAATGTACAAAGCTAAGAAGTATGAAATGCAGATCAAACTAACAAAATGTACCAAGGAGCCCTTTGCTGGTCAGCTCAGGCGGATCATCAAGATGTAGAGACCCATCAAAGAAATTGTCGAAAAAACCTCTCTCCTCGCTTGAATGTTTAAGGGCACCTAAAGCCTTAGCAAGTGTCATTCCCATGGCATCTGTTTCATCCTCTTCTCGTAAGATGGGAATATCCTCAGTTGCTTCTTCTCTCGTTTCCTCCTCTTCATCTAGCCCAGTGATAACTGTTTCAAGCTCACCCATTGGAGCTAATTCTTCCCTTTCCCTCTTGGGGGTACCCTCTGTTAGCATCAATAAATCTAAAGTTAGCATGACATAATAGGTATGCATACTTAAGTAAGCAAATAAATTTAAAAAGTGATAAAAACACTTAAAGAAAAAATACTTAACCACTCTTGGCAAAATGAATTGGATTCTCTTCGCTCTCGGTGGCCTCGCCTTTGTAGTAGGTTCCCTTGAATGCTCGGTCCTTCTCACCTTAGCCTTGGCCTTCCCAATGGTCTCCTAAATCAAGTGCTCAGCTCTCCTAACAGTTGTGTGCAGTTTAGGTGGGTCCAATATGAAGCTATCGTGCGAATGGTGGGAACGACTAGCTGCACCCCCTGTTATGAGGGAGACTGACTCTTCGATGTCTTCAGGTGGATCTTGGGATCTAGTGGTGTTAAATAGATGACGAATCTAAGGGTGAGACAATTGTGAATGATCCCTTAACACATAATGGTTATCTCCATAGACCTCTAAGAACTTAGCAAACCTACGGAGATAGCCCGTGAAAAAGTCAAAGGTAAAGTGAGATTTAGCATCAACATTGGAACGTAGCCTGATGATCTCTCCATGGAGACCTAATCCAAGGAACTGCGCCTAATTGTAGTGCATACCAGTCCCCAAGACTGAGTGCATAATACATGCATACTCAACCCCAAGACTTCTTACTTAAGAAAGAGACTTAGGGAATGCTCGTGCTCTAAAGAGTGGGTATAGAAAATTTACCTCTATCGAGCGAGTATCAACTTGCATGGAAAAATCCCTAGGACCCCATGGTACTCCTAGCCAGTCTTCAAGTTCCTTGATCACATGGCCTTCTTTAGTTGCTCTATCTACCACCACTTGAGTACCATCCACTGGTACGCCGAAAAGATCATAAAAGAATTCGACAGTAAGGTGGAAAGACACCTTAACTCCGTGAACTTGTGTAGTAAAATAGGAGACATCATCATCAAAGGAGTCAACAATGGAAACCATTTCAGTCACGGGAACGTTAGGAGTCAAGGCAATAAATAGGTCCATCAAGCTCGCATTGGTAAGACGGTTGATGATTTTTTTAGGTGCCTTCTTGTGCAGCCACCGTTGTGACTCCTCTGTCTCTCCAAACTTCATAAAGAGAGTGGCCTCAGTGCATTCATATATGATGGTAACCCCATTAGGGGAAATGGTCACTGTAATAAAGACAAAAGAGACATTGAGCAAAAAATTAAGAGTATGATAAACAATGATGTAACAAAGATGAAAATGAAGCCTAGAACACAATCATTTACCATTAGCAAATGGAGTAGGCACATTTGGTGTATGATCAACCATTTGAAGAAAAACAGGCCCATCAGGAGACCAATCCTCATGTAGCCAGCTGCAAACTTGGCAACATTCAAACGCCCTAGAGAATTGCCTAGGATAATTGACAATAGCACCCTTGGTCTAATCTAGCATCCCATCATGAAGAGTGGGGCCCAAAAGTATCCATACGTAAACAATGATATAACGTTAAAGAAACCAAAGTTAAAACAAGTATAAAAGAGCACACCTGTCCACTCTCTACACTGTTCCCGGTGGATTTTGAAACAACATATGCACACAGAAGGCTAGAAAAAGTGTGCTACTACTATTGTAATGGCTACAAGATGGAAATTCCCACACATGGGTCAAAGGATGTGTAGATCTAGGACCTTCAGGAGCACCTCCCTCGAATATATATGGTCCCTCATCTATGTCAATAATGAAGGCTAACATGCCTCATGTTGAGCTACGCAACATGGTCTCAACAATATCACGAGTCAACCGTTCACTCAAGTGAGACCACATGACAACGCTGAAATTCTACAAAATAAATGATAAAAATGCACCAACATTTGGATGAAACCATATTACATGAGGCCCAATCCGCATGTCATAATGGGGCATGTTTGGTTCCAAAGGGCCAAACCAAGATAGCACACCGACAAGTTCAACTACAAGGAGAAAAGGCTTAAGTCCCTTGCATAGAGCCAGAACCTTAGGTAAGTAAATAAAAACATATAAATTAAAAATAAAATAAAATAAGGAAAATATATAAATCCAACAAGTAAATAATATTCAACACATAAGACTACCCCATGGGACAAGGACATCAACATTTATTTGATGTATTTAACGCTCACTGGGGTATATTAAAAAATCCATTTCATAGTAAACCAATAAACAAGTGCAAGTACAGAACATGCATGTTCATGGAAATAAAGTGCAAACTATTTATCCCAAGGATGCAACAAATGATATATACATATAAGCAACAACATCCAACAAACAATTCACATCTTCCTTGTCCACTCACGCTGCGACTCACTCTGCATTTCCGAGGGACTCACGCTGCAAGTCACATTGTAATTCCTAGGAACATACATTGTAGTTCTGAGGGAAACATTGTAGTTCACTCACAATGTAGTTCATGTGCTAGTTCTATTGGGAAACTCACACCATAGTTCACGCTAAAATTCCCTATTTCCTCAAGTTGTTGCCCCCTCAAGGTGCAATTTCTGGGCACCCACGCTCACACTACACCCTGTACCTGCCAGTAACTCACAATGAGCTTACCTTGCAGCACCAAAACTTGAGTTTGAAGCGCATTCAAACACCAAATTCTAGACACTCATGTTGCAAGTCACACTGGGTGTCCTACATTTTCCTACGCTTTCTCCCCACAGTGGCTCATGCCATGCCCTGCATCTCTCTAAGCTCAACACCAAACTTACCACTCCTCACGTGCCTTGTAACGTCATATAAAACCCTCCACCACACTTTCCAAAGCCCCTTAAACTCTTGTGGACGCCTTGCAACACATATTCATGCCCCACTCAACGCCAAAAATAACGCCCTCTCAACCTCTGCATCCAACTCATGCCCTCGCCACTCACGCTGGGTGTGCCCCAGGTCGCTCATGCTGACTGATCTTCTTCAAAGAATAAATAATATAAAAAAAAAGAAATTTTGCAAGCTTGAGCATGCCTTGGCCAGTACTCAAGTTGCCCATACTCATGCCATCACCCAAAACAACAACCACAAAAAGAATGGCAAGCTTCAAAACCCCGATAACATCCCTGATGCCTAAAATTTACAGTGAAAATCTACGATATAAACCCCAAAATCCAGCAAAATTTTCACTTTGAAATAGTAGCAAAAATGGGAGCCCTAATGGCTCACGCTGCACTCACGCTACGATAGAATGACATAAAAAACAAGAACAAAAGAAAACATACCTGCACAAGGTCCCTGCCCATGATGAAACCCTGGGTTGAGGAAGGTGTTAGAGCAGTTCTTCGATCTCCTCTACAAATGCCAAGCTTTCCTGCTTCTTCCCTTTAGCTCATTGGTTTTGCCTCCCTTTTCCCTTCATTTTTCTCATGCTATCCTACACGCTCGGTAGCTCACACTGCCCTGCACGCCTGGTAGCTCACGCTGCTCTACACGCCTTGTAGCTAATTTTGCCCTACATGTCCTATAGCTCATGCTGCTCTGCACGCCCTGTAACTCACACTGTGCTATGCACATAGTTGCTCACACTGCCAACACTAACTCATGCTATGCACTTTAAAATTATTTTTTTATTTCACTTTCTTTCCTTTTTTATTTTTTACGTTGTTGTGCCTTTCTTTTTTTATTATTATTCACTTTGTTTCCATTTTCATGTTCTTAGAATAGTTTTCTTTTTATTTTTATGCATGTTATTTCTTATGAGGTAAAGCATCAACAAAGAAAGCATGAGGACCAAAAATCTATGAAACCATGAAAAATCATAACACTATTATTTACACGAAACATGAATGCCATGTGTGGCTCGGTATGGCCTAAAACTGCCATGTGGTCCAGGTATGACATTAAACTACCATTATACTTGCATCAGGATGTGAATTAATTACACAAAGTTAGTTTATATTGCAACTCCCTTGTTAAAGAATCTCGCTCACCTTGCTCTAGGTTTAAATTGGCAGGAGCAAGCATATGGATAGTAAGAACCTGTTTTCAACGTTGTCTATCAATGGACCACATGGGGCCATAAAAAGAGCGATTAATCTAGAATCCTTAGATCTAGACTTATCTGCTTATGCTAATTTCATGGCATCCACTCAAGAAACATCAGACTACTTTAAGGATATGACCAAAACCTTAGACCGAGAGGCCGAAAACATCATTGAAGATCCTCTCATTGAAGTCCCCATTATGACAACCAATGACGAAACTAGAACATTGAAACTAAGTGTCCTATTGAATCCTCAACTTGCTAATGACATTATTCAAGTACTGAAAGATAATATCAAAACATTTGCATGGTCATACACTGACATGCCAGGGTTGGACCCCTGAATCATACAACACAACATTATCCTTGATGAAAAAATCAAACCAGCAAAGCAAAAGGCACGAAAAGTTAAACCTAAGGTAGCGTTGGTAGTTCGTAATGAAATCACAAAGCTTTACCAAGTCGATTTTATCTGAGCTGTTGACTATGCAGACTGGGTATCTAACATTGTTTTTGTCCCTAAGAAAAATGGTAGCATCCATAAATGCATCTATTTCCATGATCTCAACACCGCCACTATAAAGGATGATTTCCTGCTACCTAGTATCGATGAACGTGTTGACTCAACTATTGGGCAGGCACTGTTATCCTTTATGGACGAATTCTTAGGATACAACCAAATTAGGATCAACCCAGAACACTAACTCAGGACAACCTTCACAATGCCTTGGGGCACATTCTATTACACAATGATGTCATTTGGTCTCAAAAATGTAGGTGCTACATATCAACGGGCAATAACATACATATTTAGTGATTACATGCTTGATTTGCTCAATGATTATGTAGATGACATCGTGGCCAAATCTAAAACAACTGAGCAACACATAAAAGATCTAGACTTAGTGCTCAAACGTTGTCTCAAACATGACCTCAGACTTAACCTAAAGAAATGTGTCTTTGGGGTTAAAACGGGCAAAATGCTTGGCTTCGTAGTTTCTGAAACAGGGATATGAGTAGACCCTGATAAGGTTAAATCAATAACTAGTATGCAACCACCTAGGAACCTTACTGAATTATGTGGTCTGCAAGGTAGACTACAATTCATCAGACACTTTATCGCAAAACTGATGGATAAGTTGAAACCCATGCAACACTTATTACAAAAGAATGCGCATTTCCAATTGACTCAACAATGCTAGGAAGCATTTGAAAACATAAAAATGAAGCTAGCTCAATTGCCAACAATTCATCCCTTGCAAAGCGATAAACCCTTTTACATCTACCTTGCAACATCCAATTCATCTATTGTGTCCATGCTTTGCCAAAAACGAGAAGATGGAATCAAGATCCTCGTTTACTATTTAAGCCATGCCTTAATTACCTATGAACAACGATACAACGATGTGGAGAGATCATGTCTTGCCCTGGTCTTTTCCTTGAAGAAGTGGTGACATTATCTCTTCCGTAACCAAGTCTATATCATTTGCAAAGATAATGTGCTTCGAGCTATCACTAAAAACATCTATGAATCAAGTAGGATAGCTAGATGGAAAGTGATGATCGCTGAGTTTGACCTATGCTATGTAACTCAATCCTCCACTAAAGGTTAAGAAATAGTCAATCAATTAACTACTTCACCAATACAAGGTCAAGCAACAATCAATCCTGAATTCCCTAATGAGAGTATTAAAGAGTATCAACACTGTGCCTGATAACTATGATGCAGTCCTTTACTTTAATGGAGCTTCAACTTCCCAAGGAGGAAGTGTTGTAGCCATCATAACGTATCCCTCTAGAGAAATTCGATCCTTTGCCTATCGACTAATCTTCCCTTGTACCAACAACGTGGCAAAGTACGAAAGTCTTCTTAGAGGTCTTATAGCAACACTAACTTCAAGGATCACACGTCTCATAGTTCAAGGTGACTCACAGTTAGTAATCAATCAAGTCACAAAGGTTTACACATGCAAGGCTTCTCATTTGCAACCATACTATGACCTAACTAAACACTTGTTGAAAAAATTGATCAACATAGATGTGCAACATGTTCATAGGAATGAAAATACCATCGTCGATGCACTTGCTACACTAGCCTTAAACATGACACCTGAGATGTTCCATGCATTGCCTAGTTCTATAACAAATTGTGCCAAACCTATAACCAACACTCTCGACAAAATACCCATAGCGTCTGTCAACACTACACAAGAAATCGAATGGTATGATTACATAAAAGAGTACCTTCTACAAGGCAAACCGCCACAACATTTGATGAGTGCTCAAAAAGACACGGTGAGAAAACACTCTCAACAATATGCATTAATAGGAGACACATTATGTCGCAGATCCTATGAAGGCATCCTGTTTGTGTGCATTAATAGCATTGATAGTTAAACAATCGTAGAACAGGTGCACGAAGGACTTTGCAGAGGGCATATAGCACCCAAAGAAATGGCAATGAAAATTAGACGTTTAGGCTACTATTGGCCACACATGGAGTACGATTGTTTCTCCAAGGTTAGGAAATGTATCATTTTCCAAAGGCACGATAACCTAATACATGTACCACCTAATGAGTTGCATACTGAAAAAATCACATGGCCATTCCAAAGATGGGGATTAGACCTCATTGGACCTATAACACTACCATCTTCAACAAGACATAGTTTCATCATCACCGCAACCAACAGGACATGTTTGCAATTTCATATTAGAAAACATCGTGATCCATTTTGGTATCCAATGACCATAATCATTGATAATGGGCCACAGTTTAGCAGTACGGATACTAAAAGCTTTTGTGAAAGCCTAGGTATTAAACACTCATTCTCATCACCATATTATCCATAGAGGAATGGCCAAGTGGAGTCTACGAACAAAACGGTCATCATGGTGCTCAAAAAGATGTTGAGTCAAAGCAAGAGACAATGGAACAAGCAGTTAATCTATGCATTATGAGCATACTGAACAACGCATCAATCATCCATAGGTAAAACACCATATAGCCTCGTATATGGGTCTGAAGCTGTGTTACCTTTGGAGTTATAGGTTCCCTTGTTGCGGATAATGCTCTCTAGCCTCCTCGATGAAAGACAAAACAATGAGCTACACATTGCTGACCTTGACTTGGTGGAAGAAGAAAGGGTACGAGCGCTTAATCAAATCAAATGATATCAGAAACAATAACGGTGACATCATCAACATAATCCACATAAGCACCCAATCAAGGAATGTGAACTAGTTCTTAAGGTGGTCCATGAACACTCGGATAAATTCTCAGCTAACTGGGAAGGGCCTTACTTAGTTGCCAAAGCATACGATAATGGGGCATTCAAACTCGCCGACATGGACGGAAATGAGTTCGCTAATCTTATGAATCACATGTACCTGAAACCATACTACATCTGACAAGCTTAAGGGATGCTCTGATCCTAGCATCATGACCTAAAACTAATTCCATAGAAAAGTCCTAGAGCTATGACTTAAAACTAGCACCACAAAACTTTCTGGCGTCATGAAAGTAAACTGACACCATAGAGCTTTGTCCGGTATGACACTAAACTACCACGCTTGTCCACTAGAGTCCACTAAGACTATAAACTAGCTTGTCTCTTCATAGTCCACTACGACTACAAACTAGCACTGCACCGTCTGCTACAACGATAAACTGGCGATGTTCGCTAAGACTACAAATTGGTGATATCGTCAACAACCTAGCATTATTTGAAAAGACATGTTGCTGCTGTCGGCTATATGTGCTCACCAAAAACCTGTTGCATGATTTTTCACATAGACCTTGATAAAACTAATGCTGTTTAAGATTCTATTTTCCTTGAAACTCCACATGAGGGCTCCATTCCGTTGGCTACATTCAAATTTAAAGTGTTTAGCTAATTGAATCATTTGTGGTTTTCTTGTCCCCTTGGAGTTGTGTTTGTAGGATGACATGCCTGAGGTGCTCGTACATAGATGCATCTCATCATGATGATAGGGTATCACATTCTTCCTGATGCACGCAACCAGGTCAATCATTCCATTCATAAGTACATTCCCGGCTACTGATACATTCCCTATTCCCCATCATGCCCTCTTATCCTATTCAATTGCACCCCTTAGATACATTGCATCTTACTCACCCGAAGCTCTTGATACACTGTTGCACACTGTGATTCTCTAAGTAGTTTCAACACAAAACACAATACATAGTACATGATACAAACGCAAGCGCATAAGCATGAGCATAGCAATGAAAGCAAGCTCTTTCAAAAAGACCAAAAGAACACAAAAAAGAAAACAAAAAATAAAAAAAAAGCAAAACAAAAAAAACAAAAAAAAAGAAAAGAAAAGAGAAGGTCAAAGAGCAAAATGCTCGGAAAAGGTCTTCATGACCTCATTGACATCATAGACCAAAGACTATTGGCTATTCTCATACAAGCCCCAGGCGAGAAGGCAATTGTCTTGGAAAAATAGTTACACTTGTGTCTCAAAGAGACCATGTTGCACACCATCGCATCACTTTGGCTATTTACAACGGGCCCTGTAAACACTCTTTAAGAGTCCCGTTTCTCCAAAGAACGCACTTCCTATGTCTTGGCTTCAAGTCTGCTGAACACTGGCTATGGACAAGGACCAAAGATATGGCTCGTTCACATGAGAGTATTCATTGCCTATAGTTCAAACAAAGACACCCTTTGATCAGTCCCTAATCCCCCCAACCGATCCCTTGCATCTTGAACCACTTTCCCTCAATCCAATGTACTTTTGAACATGGTGTGATGACATTCGGCCAGGGGCGAACGGACAATGCTTGATGCCAGGTCGATTATGGTGTTTTGTACTTCTTTGTCAATGCCTCTCAGGTGGATTCCTCTAGATGTCAACAAAGAGGGGCCAATGAAACATCAAAAAATTTCAGCTTACCACTTTGGAATGAGAAAAACCCTACGCTTCAACATCCAGAGGTTCAAAAATTAGACTAAAGTGCATGGATCTTGTCATGCACGCTGAGGTCATGCCCAAGTCACGCTACCAGCATGAGTGTAGCGTGTGCAAATTTTATAGCCTTCAAATTAGGTTAAAAAAGGCCTAATTTGAATGGGTAGGGTCCCCTCAGGGCCCACTGATAGCTACTCTAAGTTTCAGCATCCAGAATCCAAGGTTTCGAGTCAAACTTGCACAAATCTTGCTACTCACACTGAGGTCATGCTAACAGTGTGAGTTGTCAAAAATGGCCTAAATCTAAGCACAGACAGGCTTAAATTAAACATGCAAGATGTCCTCAAGGTTAGGCAGCAGTTACACTTCAAAAATAAGTCTTAAAGGTGGAATTTTGACACAAAATGCATCATTTTTGGTCATGCACGCTAGGGTGACGCTGAGGTGATGCTGGCAGCATGAGTTTAGCATGAGCACTAGTCACGATTGAGCAAAAGCACTTCAAACACACGCTGAGGACATGCCAGGACAAGGATCAATGCAAGCTGGCCACCTTCATGAAGCAAAAACACTTTCAGCAGTAGTCAGTCCACAGATTCAGAAATTCCAAGCCAGTCGGAGTCAAATTCTCTTGTTGTACATTATCAGTCATTGTAAAGTTTTCATATTTTTGAGCTGGTCAAGGTCTTATGCTACAAATTGTACACGCTTCTATGGGCATAAGCCGACTTGCACAAGCTAAAACACATTGTAAGATATAGTGCATCTGGTCTAGAATGTAGTCTGCCTACATACGTCTAGTTCACACACAGCTGTACATCGAACACCTGTCACATGATCCGTTTTTCTCTCGTCTCACAACCATTGATCTCATTCACAAATCTTACTCCTGAGCTTAGCAAAATGTATAAATACCTTGTTCATTGATATAAATAGGGTTGGAAAAATTGGAGAAAGGAAACTAGCAAATCTTGAGGCTGGACGCACATGATCCCCAGCGCCTGCAAACACCTCACATCGGGGCTTAATGTCTGACTTGCAATCCAAACACATAACTACATTTTGACTGGTGCACATCTTGTTAATTAATACAACACAGTTTCATTTTTGCCTTCCATTGTATTTTTTTGGTTCATTGTTTTCATTATTCCATTTTATTGCACGTTTCTGCATACATTCTGTTTACTTTTACACACTATATTCACGTTTACATCTCATTGCATTACTCTCTCCATTTTACATTCCTCAATGATAACCTCAACGCAGGCCATAGCGTACGCTCGGGGAAGTCCTTGGTTGATTTGCGTGCAAACCATCCAAGGCACTCTGCCTTCATTTTTGCAGCTTGCCCTCACACGAAGAAAGGGTCAGCTATATCTCTCCTGAGATATTTCAGTGTTCATTTTTCCTCCAACCTTACGCCGACGATTTCGGATGATACAATTTGATCAATCAGACGGGGACTTAATAGGTGTATCTTAACCTTTTTGTAAACGTTGGTTTCAGAAGAAAGACACACAAAGTAGGTCAATGATCAATAAAAGCAAAATAGTGAAAATAGTGCAAAACAATGATTATAGTAAGGAAATAGCAAAAAAAACTTGGGTGAGAAAGTGCACTGCCCCAAGGTCATGGATTTGATGCTTTGCCTTGATAAAAGGGGTACAAGAAGTTATGCAGCATTGGAGAGAATCTGCTTACACTAAATAGTATGGTCATAGGTCTTCTACTTGCTACTTTGTTCGCTAAGATGCCAAAATGCTCGACTCACAAAGGGATGTTTGGAGCCAACCAGAGAACTCAAGGGTAACCAGAGTGCTCAAAAATGCCAACTATGCTCTCTGAAAGCCAACTGCGCCAAAAATCCAACCAAAAAGCCAACCCCCTAAGCGTTGTTTGTCAGGGTATTTATAGGGCTAGGAGTAGGAGAGAAACATGGTTTGGATGCCACGTGTCCTAGACCCCACAAGGTGCTAACATGTCCATACAGTGTAGGTGTGCGATGCTAGATGTGAACTTTGTTACGCTGTGACCATACCGTCGAAATTGCATATTGCAAAATCCAGTGTGCTAACAATGTAAGAAAAATGGAACTTATGCTCCAGGACTATGTCTTCGCTACTCCTAGAAGCAGGGTCAAGCATAGGAACAATTTTTTGGGAGTTGACCAGGGGTATGCAAAATGACGTAAAATTGCTAATTTTTCCAAGGAGATGCTAGAGTGAGAAAGATTGTTGCCAACACGTTCTAGAGTTACCCAAAGATGTCTTGATGCTTCCATGCCAGGTTTTCACTACTCATGCTATTGAGCACATTGGTGTAGCGTAAGTAGCTGCTTTCTATGCTGTGCTATGCTACATAGCGTAGCATAGCATAGCTACTAGCCTTGGTAGAAATTTGCATAGGGGCCAAAGAGCATTTTTCTGAGGCTTAGTCAGGCTAACAACTGCAACTTTTTTCCTCTATGATGGAAAGCCTTTGGACTTACTGAGTTCATCCTTGGGTCATTCTACTACCTTTATATTGTTGCTACACTGTGCTACGCTATGTAGTGTAGCACAACATAGCAGCTGGGGTATCATGCATCCTTGTTCAATTGGCAATTTTCTAGCAAGAAACTTTGCTCAAGAACTGAGCGCTAAGTGGGGCAGGGAGTTTTGGAGGTCGAAGACTTGCCAAACTGCTATCTTCTTATTGAAATCATTTGGCAAGATGTGACTTTTTTCTCTTCCTTTGCTACAATGTGCTACGCTGCATAGCATAGCATAGCGTAGCACCTTGCGTTGGCTAAATCCTGACTTGTCTTGCAATCATTTTGTCAACTAGCATTTGGATGCTTGAGTAGTTATCTTTCAAGGCTTGCTACACTACATAGTATAGCAGACTTCTTCACTTGAAAACTTGCCGAACTGTTTTTCTCATCCTAAACACTTTCAACAACTCCTAGCATGGTCTCTGGGTAGACTATTGGCCAGGTCAATTGTCCAGTTGGGTAGGCCAGAGAGTCCAATAGGCCTATCAGCCCTAGAAATTAAAAACTTGTTGGACTAGATAGTCTATCCTTAGTGCCTACACTTTCCTGCTGAACCATCATGACACTGCACTTGTGGAAGTCCTTGCCTAAATTCCAAGACTCTGTTGAAGCATGAGAGTCTTGAAATTTTATGGTGTTTCAATAATCTAGCTCATCTTGAATAGTTACATCCTCATTGCACTTCTTATTTTTAGCTTCATTATTATCATTATTATCATGTGCACATAAGAAACTAGATATTAATCTCCTAATAGTCCCTATGATTGAAAACATTAATTAAATTATTAATTATCATAATGATTAAAAAGATGAGGGTATAAGTTGAGGTTGAACTTCTTTTTTCCCAAGGTATGTTGATCACAGTTTGTTCATTGGATAAGTACTTTAGTAATGATATTATCATAGAGATTTTTCATTCTTTAATCCTTAATTATAATTAATTTAATGTCAAAGATCATGGTAGATCTCAAGGACAAAGTGTTTTTATCCAATATTTAAAGTACATCATTCTTCAGAAACTTCTTAAGGAGACCAAAATGGAAGATTTGGTGGATCTTTTAATTTACTTCGAGATTTAACCAATATGCTACTTTGCTAGTTTGTTCCAATATCATAAAGAAACTGCTATATCAAGGGGATACCTTGGTAAATCTTCCTAGATTTAGGAAACTTCTAATGGGTTTAACTCAAGAATACCTAGTTTCCTATCTGATACATATTTTTTAAGTTGATGTTGACTCATATATCCCTTATATTTATCCATGGTTGCTTTTAAATTTTATTTCACCTTGTTGATAATTATTTCCATGATTTTTATTTCTTCTTCCTTCCATTCCAATCTTAGTGTAGGATAAGCCTAGGAAAATGGTATTTGGAAGTTTCATCTATACATAATGGGATTCTATATATGAATACTTGGTAATTACTATCATAAAAAAATTCAACCCAATGTAAGTAGTTTTTCCACATCTTGGGTCTACCCTCAACTTCTTCATAAAATATCATCTAATATCCTATTAACTTGTTTTATTTAGCTATTAGTTTCAAGGTGCTACATCATGCTAAACTTTAATTGGATTCCAAGACCTTTTAAAAAAAAAATTCAAATTTTAGAAATAAACATAGGATCTCTATCTGATGTGATTGATTGGGACATCCATGTAGTTAGAATACAATCCATATAAATTTCTAAGATACATCTTCTTCTGTATTGATATACTTCAAGGATATAAAGTGGTCCATCTCTAAAAAATGATTGATACCAAATAAAATCGAGTCATTCTCCTTTTCATTCATTGGTAATCCTACAATGAAGTCTATAGTGATGTCTTCCCATTTCCATATTGGGACTTCTAGAGGTTATAATAATCCACTTGGTTTGTTTTACTTTGTAATTACTCTTTGATACATTAAATAATTCCCAATATAATTAGATACATTATTCTTGATCCTAAAAAAAATAAAAATTATTATGCTTTGGTTAATAATTTGTATCTCTAAATACCTTTATCAATACATACTTTCTATTCCTTCATCAATAGACCTATTAAGAATGGAGTCTAATTTTTTCTCTTCATTTTTGAAAAGCTAAAATTTCTATCTATTAATTTTGAAGGTTGAAATTTGGAAAGATAAAATTTCGAGCTATTAGTTTGGAAGGCTGAAATTTGGAAAAATAAATTTGCTAGCTATTAATTTGGAAGGAAAGATAGAAAATTTAGCTATTTATGTTTGGAAATTTGAAAATTCTAGATATATATATAGATGTAATGTACCTTCCTTAGGTGGAGTATGAGTATATCAATGTGAAACCTTAGAAATAAATAAAAACTCTAGTGTGGCCATGGATGTAGAAAAAGTTAAGCCAAATCATGTAAAATATTTCTTGTTTTGTGTCTCTACTTGTGATCTTTTATTCTTTTTTCTCTTATTTCAATTCCTAACAATTGGTATTGGAGCCAGGTTCTTGATGAAGGATAGTGGAAGCAATGGAGGAAGTGAAGGTTAAGATTGACAAGTTTGATGGCAAAGAATTCAAATTCTAGAAGATGTAGATTGAAGATTATCTATACCAGAAGAAACTACATGAACCCTTGTTTTGGAAGAAGCCAGAAATCATGGAACAAGAAGATTGAAATCTCTTAGATCACTAGGCACTTGATGTGATTAGATTGTCTTTGGCATGAAACATCATATTCAACATTGTTAATGAGCAATCCATAATGGGTTTGATGAAGACATTGTCAAGCATGTATTAAAATTCATCTACTTCGATCAAGGTATATTTGGTGTGTATGTTGTTCAATTTGAAGATGGGTGAAGGTGCATTACTCATAGATCACATCAATGAATTCAATGCAAGTATTATTCAATTGAGTTTGGTGGAGATTACCATTGATGATGAAATCAAGGTGTTGATTTTGCTATCATCATTGCTAAAGAGTTGATCTACAATAGTGACTATTGTGAGTAGCTCATTAGGTAATTCAAAATTAAAATTGAATGATATTCATGAATTGATTCTTAGCAAGAAAATCCCTTGGAAAATATTTATTTGAACTTCACCCTTTCTCACAATATCCAAAGGTTCATCATCTATAAGATAAACATTTCCAAAAATTCTTGTAACATAATTGTGTAACAATTACTTGCATAAAGTGGAATGAAATGAAGCATTTGAATCCAAAATCCAAGATTCAATAAGACTATCCACATAGCAGATCAAAGCATCAATAGTAATCTCCTCAATTTCATTTGTTAATTCATCATCTTGAGTTTGATTCTTATTCTTCTTTGGCGCCTTGCATTAGTTTCTAAAGTGACCCTTTTTATCAAAATTCCAATAGATAACTTCCTTGTGTTTTTTAGATTTTACTCTACCTCTCAACTTTGAACTACCATTACCATGGTTTTAATTGCTTAGACCCTAAGGATTCACTTGCTTAGAACCTTGATTGAAAGAGCTAGGAGCATGAGAATACACTTTGGGCTACCAAAGCAATTTTGGGGAGATGTAGTTAACATAGTAGCCTACCTCATTAATTAGGGTCATTCAGTTCCATTGGGGTTCAAAATACTAGAGGAGGTATGGATTGAGAAGGAGGTAAATCTTTCACATTTGAGAATTTTTGGGTGTGTCTCATATGTGCATGTTGATTCAAATAATAGAGATAAGCTTGGTCCTAAATCTTGAATGTGGTTTTTCATTGGTTATGGATTTGATGATTGTGGTTATTAATTTTGGAATAATTAAAATAAGAAGATCATAAGACATAGTGTTGCTACCTTTAATGAAAATGTGATGTCTAAGGATGGAATTGGCATAGAATCAAAGTGTGCAAGGGAAAAGACAAAAGAACATAACAAGATTAAGTTGGAGGGAATTTTAGCAAATGATGTGGCTAGAAGGGTGAAAGCTAGTCCTAAAAATGGAACTGTAGAAGTAGAACTAGTTACCCCTAAGCCTTCATTGAGAAGATTAGATAGAGTGATCAAACATCCACAATAGTATTCTCCATCTTTACATTATTTACTTTTGACTAATTCTAGGGAACTAGAGCATTTTAATAAAGCAATGCAAGTGAAAGATTTAGTCAAGTGGAAGTTAGCCATGAAAGATGAGATGAAGTCCCTTGAGAAGAGTGAAACATGAACAATGACTAAGTTTCCAAAGGGGAAGAAAGTGTTGTAAAATAAGTGGGTGTACAAGGTCAAAGATGTGCATGATGGTAGCAAGAGATACAAGGTTAGATTAGTAGTTGACTACAATGAGATATTCTCTCCTACAAGGGCTTTCAAAAAAAGAAAGGGATTGACTACAATGAGATATTCTCTCCTATAGTCAAGTTGACTACTATTATATTGGTGTTGAGTATTATGGATACAGAAAATCTACACTTGAAAGAGTTAGATGTAAAGACTACATTCCTACATGGTGACCTTGAAGAATACATTTACATGGCACAACTAGAAGGCTTCCAAGTTTGAGGGAAGGAAAATCTTATGTGTAAATTAAAGAAAAGGTTGTATGGGTTAAAGTAGGCTCCTAGGAAATGGTACAAGAAGTTTGATGGGTTCATGTGTGACAATTTCCTTGTTATAAGAGAGATGGATCACTATATTATTTCAATAATTTTGATGATTTTTATATCATATTGTTGTTATATGTTGATGATATGCTAGTTGCAAGGTCTAGTATGAAAAAGATCAACAATTTGAAGTAGCGATTGACAAAAAAAATTGAGATGAAAGACTTGGGGCTAGCTAAGTAGATACTTGGGATGAGAATATCTAGAGATAGATCAAAGTAACTTCTAAAGTTATTTTAAGAAAAGTACATAGAAAATTTGCTGAGTAGGTTTAGTCTTCAAGACACAAGGATTAGAAATACTCCAATGGGAAGCCATTTTCATCTCTCCAAGGAGTAGTCACCAAAGATAGATGAGGAAAGAAAATACATGGCTAGAGTACCTTATGCTTCAGTAGTTGGAAGCTTGATGTATGCTATGGTGTGTAAAAGGCTGAACATATATCATGCAATGGGACTTGTCAGTAGGTATATGTTAGATCCAAGAAGGGAGCATTGGGAAGCTATGAAGTGGATTTCTAAATATGTAAAAGGCACATCAAGTATGGCACTTTTTTTTTGAGAAGAATGATGTTAATTCACAAGGCTTCTCAAATGTTGATTTGGATGGAGACTTGGATAGTCAAAAGAGTACAATGGGTTATGTCTTCACTTTGGATCAGACTGTTGTTAGCTGGATGTTTAGACTTAAAAAAGTGTTGTTTTCTCAATACCAGAAGTAGAATATATGCCTATTTTAGAAGCTAGTAAAGAAATAATTTGGTTCAAGAATTTTCTAAAAGAGTTGGGCAAGACACAAGACAACAATGCACTTTAGAGTGATAGTCAAAGCACCATTCATCTTGCTAAAAATCCAGCATTCCATGCAAGATCAAAGCATATTTAGTTGAGGTATCACCACATTCATGGATTGATAAGTGATGGAGTATTATCATTAAAGAATATTTGTGGATCAAAGAACCCAGTAGACATGATGACCAAAGTTACTATGGATAAACTGAGGCTATGCACTACCTTAGTTGGCCTCCAAGGTTAATGATGAGGAAGCACCATACTAGGTGACCATTTTTTTAATGGGGCAACAGAGGTACAAGGTTTCATCAATGGATTTTGAAAATCTACCTTCAAGTGGGAGATTATCAAGAATGTAGCCTAATTTCTTCTCTTCATATTTGGAAAGTTGAAATTTCTAGCTATTAATTTGGAATGCTGAAATTTGAAAAGCTAAAATCTCTAATTATTAATTTGGAAGGCTAAAATTTTGAAATCTAAATTTACTAGCTATTAATTTGTAAGGAAAGCTAGAAAATTTGGCTATTTATGTTTTAGAAGTTGAAAATCCTAGTTGTATATATAAGTGTAATGTGCCTTCCTTCAGGAGAGTATGAGTGTATCATTGTTAAACCTTAGAAATCAATAAAAATCCTAGTGCAACCATGGATGTAGTAAAACTTAAGTTGAGTCATGTAAAATATTTCTTTTTGTGTGTGTTTTTTTGTGATTTTTTATTTATTTTTCTCCTATTTCAATTCCTAACAATACCATTTAGATAGAAATGGTAATTAGGTTCAAAAATTATATTGGTTAAAATTTTCATAAAATATGGGCCTCCCTTTATCTAATACTCAATAACTTCTTCCATAGGAGTTGTTACAACACTCATCATTAAATTTCATATCTAGATAAGGACATCAACAACTATATTTTATTTTCATGCGATGTACTTGATATCAAAATCGTATTTAGCAAGTAATTTCATTCAACTAAGTTGTCCTGTGTTTAACATGGATTGTCTCTATAGATATTCTAGATTAATTCTTAATGCAAATCTTGTTCGATAAATGTAACGCTTATAAACTTTTGAAGCATGTACAATTACTATTAAACCTAGATTACGGGTTGAATAATTTGTCTCAAGTCCTCATAATTTATAAGATTTAAACCATAACACTTTACTTTCTTCTGAAAGGACTATAGCAATTCCTACTCTGTAGGTATCCTTAGATACTTCGAATGATAATTCTTCATCTAGGATTCTCAATATGGCTACTATTTTTAATAGCATCTTTAATGATAGAAAATATTTTTTGCATATGTTGTTAAACATAAGTAGACATTTTTTGTAACATATTTGTCAAAGAAGCTATACAAGTAGAATAACCTTTAATAAAATACTTATAGAAACCTACTAGACTCATAAAAATGCAAACTACTATAGTATCCATAGGTTCTAGCCATTCTCGAACTATACTAATTTTAGATGGATGTACTAGTAGTCTTTTCCTAGATACAAAATGAAGAAAATATTATACTTATTCTTTAAATAACTAATATTTACTCAATTTTTTCTTTAACTAATTTTGTTAAGAATTTCCATAGTAATTTTCAGATGTTCTACATATTCCTCCCTTGGCTTAGAATAAACAAGTATATCATCCATGAATATGATAACAAATTTGTCAAGGTATTCCAAGAAATTATTATTCAGCAATGCCATAAATGATGAATATAAATATGATAACAAATTTGTCAAGGTATTTCAAGAATACATTTGTGCAATCTATACCTGGTTATAAATGTAGCTTTCTTAATATCTTCATTTTTAATGCTTATTTAATAATAACCTAATTTTAAATCAGTATTAGAAATATAACTTCCTCTTGTATGTTGATCAAATAGTTCATCTATCCTATATAAGGGGTAGGTGATTTTGATCATTACATTCTTTAATGCCCTCTAATTAATACATGATCATAAGTTGTCATCCATCTTTTTGATAAATAGGACTTGTGCTTCTCAAGGTGTGATACTAAAATGGATCTTTCCTTCCTCCAATGACTAATCTAGTTGTACCTTTGATTCAATTAGTTCTAAATTAGAATATCTATATGAAGCTTTTGAAACTAGTTATGTACCTAGAAAGATATCAATGACATGTTCAATAGTCCTTATTGATGATAATTCTCTAGTTTCACCAAATACCAAATTTTCATATTCCTTGATTTCTTTTGGAATATCAATATTAAATTATTTTTGGGGTTGAATTACTTTTACAATGAACATAGTAATGTCCCTTTTGACTAGTCTCTCAACTTACTAATTGGTTATAGTATGAATTTATATGGTATTCCTACCATTCTTAGAACCTTGAATCCTTTAGTGATTAGCAATTTTAAAAATACAAGTTTTAAAATGGGTGGTAATATTAAAATTTTTTAGGGCATACATTTCTAAGACTTCATCAACATCCCTAATGGAATACATTTCTAATGACTACTAGCTACAATTTGATCTTTGTAATGATATTAGGGTAAATATTAACCTTGGTAATGATGTCAGATTGTCAATTAATGTCTTGGTGGAGTCCACAAAAGAATTTATCTTTCCTTGAACATTATACCATTTCCACTTTAAGTTATGAGATAATTTCCTAATCTCTTTTGACATATCTTACATATTTTTCCTAAACCCTTGGTTTGATTAATAGAGATTCCCTTACACAACTTTGATCTTATTAATCTGTTTCTCAAGACCATTCAAACAATCATTAACTTAGAACTTCATCATTTTCTAATGCATACTTAGGATTTCAGATATTGATAGGCCAAGGAGACAAGACAAGGTGAATATCCATTATCCTTAATGTTCATTTTTAAGGATTCTAATCATAGTTAATTAGTTCTAAAAGTAATTATAACTATTCTAAAATGAATTTCTCTCTCTAAATCATCTCATCAAGACTTAACTAACCTTAAACATGTGGATCATTGAACTTAGAAGTGGGGCATGAATAAGTTCCCAAATAAAATACTTTGACACAAAGAGCATACTAATTTTAATGTGGTTCTTCAACTTGGGTAGTCCACACTTAGAGGGTAGTTCACAAGCACACATTTAGACTTTGTTCCTTCCAAATTTTGGTTTGAAGGGTCCACACCCTATACAATCTTCAAGCCCTGCTCTAGAGTGTTGTCATGCTGCACCAACTACTAAATCCTGTAAGGTCCCATTAAGCTTGGAATGTGGTTTCCAGGATTTTGCAACCTTTCCAATCTTGAGCTCCACTCAAGAGTGTTATGCCACAACACCAACCACTCAATCTCGTAGGATCCTGACAAGCTCAATCAAGATTCCTTCCCATAAGAAGCACATCAACCTCGCAGGGTTCACGGGAGACCAACAATTACAAGGGATGAATGAAACTTACTTTGTTAAGCCTTGTACTTTGAGGTACAACACACTTTAAAATGGACAAATGACAATACAATGAAGAGGAATAATGACTATAATGATTGACAATTGATTACACAATGATACTACAAGAGCTTGCACATTTCCCAATGAGAATGATGTCTTCTTATAGTCATAATGTTTTCAAATCCATCTTGGAACTCATGTAATGACTAGATAATGGTCATGGAAGATGTCTTCTTAGTGCCTGAGATGTCTTTCTACATCTGTCTTCTATTCTAGGAAGACATCTTTGTCTAGGGAAATATGTCTTTCTAAAACTAGTCTTCATGCATCCTTCCTGGGAAGACATATTTATCTAGTGAAAGATATCTTTCTAAAATTGGCTTGTATTTTATGAAGATGTCTTTGTTTGGGGAAAGATGTATTTGTCTAATGAAAAACATTTGTTATTTTGTAGAGACATCTTCTCCTATGCTACCTACTAGAAAGTCATCTCTTTTGGAAGGGCCAACAATTAAACTACTTATTTTGATGTTGGAAGCCTCCAAATGCCTCCAAACAAGTCCCCACAGACCTTATAACCTCTTAGGCTCATTTTCTTGAATAGAAACACTCTTAAATAGACACATTTTCTTTAATTCATTATATTTTTCCATGCTCCCTTAAGTCCTTGTGATCCTAAATATTCATGTGAGTCCTTGAGTCCTTTGCTCTTGCTCTTGTAAACAAAATAACCATACAAACATCCTTGTACTCCATTTTCCTTAACATTTTAACATACCAAAAGGTCAACAAAATAGTTCAATAATATTCAAAAACACTTAAGTTTTGGTTTCTAAATTAAGCTTTTACATATTTTAGAAATATAAAAGAACAACTTTAAAAACTTATTTTGGACTTCTATAGGCTAAATTTAAGCAATCCGTTGCATCTAAAAGGTTTAGATATGTTTGAAACAAATATTATTTAATTAAAAATGGATAACAAAATCAAAAGTTAAGGGCATTTAAAGTTGCAAAAACTTTCATGTTTTTAAGACTTCTTGATAGGTCACACATCCTAGTACTACTCCAACCTAAGCATGCTTAATTACAAAATTTTTATCTTGATTGCTACCTACTTGACAATTTGCCTAATTAGTCAAATTTTTTGTATTTTGATATTTAAATGTTTTTTTACCTATGAAATTTCAAATTCAAATTTTTCCATTATTTGATGATTTTGAAATTTTTTCTCAATTAAAATTTTTTTTGATATCTCCCATCAATTGATAGAAAATTTCTTGATGTTGAAATAGCTAGAGGAGGTAATATTTGCTAGCATAGATGATCACCAAAGAAGGCACTATTTGCTAGTGCTGATGATGGCTAAGATCACCAAAGGAGGCAATATATACCGGTGCTTATAATCATCATAGATGCTAGAGAAGGTAGTATCTACTATAATGAATAGAGGAGAAAGTATCCAATGATCATCTTCAAAGGTAGGTAGGCAAAGTTGGTAGAGGTAGATAGAGAACATAGAGGTAGTTAGAGCATTGGTAGAGGTAGATAGAGAACGTAGAGATAGTTAGAGAATAGGATGGCAACATGGAACAATGCCAAGAAATAGTGGCGGCATAGAGTTTATTGTAGTGCAATGTTACCGAAACATAAAGAGGTGTAGTGCAACTCAAATTAACTTATTGAAGTAAGAACATGAAAAGGTTGACAAGGTGAAATCTACTACACATAGTTTGATCAAGTACATTTGGCAACTATGTAATGGCTTGGTTGGATGTGATGATGAACTTAAAAAGAATGATCCTGCCAAGGAGGAATGGATGGCTAAAAGAAATTTGTGAAAGATCTTCTTCTATCCTTTAAGTTGGATATTTAATCCAACCTTTGTTGTACATATTTTATTCTTTTCCATGTTTTATGTTTTTTTTATTGATGTACTCAATTTCTCTTTTTTTTATTAATAAAAAGCATCTATTACTTTTTTTCTTCAATTAAATTTTGGCTCCTATACTATGGTTTTCTCTAATATCAAATGTGACATTCTATTTCGAAATGTTAATGATTATAATAATTCATCATTGATGAGATGCGGTTTACACTAGGCCGCGATATCGCGTACGCGATATCGCGACCGACGCGATATCGCGTCTTCTCCTACG
>MNCI01014438.1:964377-1000074 GCA_015680685.1 Gnetum montanum
ATACCTCAGACTTGCTTAACCATACACCGTGACACATACAAGCAAGCCTGGGAAGACAACGAACGATTAACCCCAAGTGTTTCTTGTGGCGTTAAGGCATTTAGTCTACGGAGTTCGACCGGATCGCGCGTGCACGCTCGTATTCGTATGGTGGAGTGTGGGGTACCTCGCCACTCATCAATCATGTAGAATTTCTGTTAAATATTGAAATGATCTGAATCATTTGTTGGAATATAGAAGCAATGGTAAGAGAATGGAATAAAAAGAAAAATGAATATAAAAATTAGTATGATACTTAGGACCCTTATAGATAATTCAACTTTTCCATTACATTTTATTAGTTTCTCCTTTTTCCACTTCACCCAACTCTCATTACTCACCATTATAACTTCTCAAGTCCAAGCTTGGAACAATATGTAAGTCTTGATCTTAAATATCACAAGTCAAACCCATCATTGATAGGTACCATGAATAGTTAAATTTTTAATGAGGTGCCTCTTCATTCAAATATTAGTTAAATTTTTAATCATACAATTATGCCCTTAATAAGGGATTGGGATGTTACACTCGTGATAAGAAACTATAAATAAGTCTAACTAGCACATTTTGGTTTCAACTTTGAAATTGGATAAAATATTATTCTCTAGAAAAAGTATTGCTTTTAATGTTGATATATTAAAATTGTGGGTGGTTGCTAGCTTTTAGAGTTTGGGGTTTGAATTAATATGGAACCTGATTTATGTTTGATCATGTACTGTTATATACTAATGATTTAATTGTGATTTAATATTTTCTTTTTTTGGATATTTTATATCTTAATGTTTTGAATGTAGCAACCCTTATGCATGACTTTCTAGCTACGTATTATCTAGTTTTGAAACCCTTAAAGGAGTACTTGTAGTTTACAATTCCTACTTTTTTTATGGACTAACATCATTTTTTGTTTTGCCTCCTAGGTGATTCAAATATTTTTGATGATGAGATATTTATAGAAGAGGATGCTTAAGTTATATTGTTATGCATTTTTCTTGTATACCTTAAATTGTTATGCATTTTTATTGTTATGAGGTCAATTCATTTTTGTATCTATGACACTTTTTCTTTCTTAGTGAAAGAAAAATAAATATTTCTAATCATTCATTAAGATACATAAAATCCAAGAAGCATAATTAGATGCATTCATCATCATGTGAAGGGGTCCAAAATAGTTTGTAGCTTGTAGGATTGGAATGCCTATGAGCTTTTACATCAATAGTTCAAAAGCTTTTTTAGAATCTTTTGTTCAAATAAATACTATATCCTTCGTTATTAGTTTTATGAATGATCTACAAATTTTGAAGAAATTTTTTATGAAGTTTCTAATAAAATCTATGTTTTTGAAGAAGAACCTCACATTCTTCATTATTTTAGATCTTGGTGTTATTCCTTGGATTCCTTTAATAATTTTTTAATCCACCTTAATTTCTCTCTTAATAAACTAGTTTTCAAGCATAATTCCATTCTAGACTAATAAATGGTTCATTTTCTAATTGATTTTCAAGTTGGTTTCAAAACATCTTTTGAGTAATTGCTCTACGTAGCTCAAGGATTATTGAAAGATTAATCAATAGTTAGAGAAGTTATTCATAAAAACTTTAACATCATTTCCAATATGCTTTTGAAACAAGCCAAGGACTAAGCCATGGACAACTCTATAAACACTTGTGAATATAGTCTTGACATGACCTTCAATAGAAATTTAAATTTAGTTATAAGCATTATAACCATATAGAAAGCTATAGAACTTATTTCCTATGATGGTGTCAAATACATGACTAACAAATGACACTGAAAAATGATCCTTAAATGTTTCTAGTTAAAATCCTTAAATGTTTCTAGATTTAACTAGAAATCAATGCAAATTCAACATTTACATTTTTTCTCAGGTACAATTATGTGTTGGCTAACCCATTCATTATTTTCTATAGGTTAAATGAATCCCATTTTGAGTAGCTTGTCAATCACTTGTTTAATAACCCTCTTTAGCTTGGAATTTAATCTATACTATGGTTAGTGTCTTAGCTTCATTGCTAGATTCATGTATATGTAGTACTAACGTATACATAGGTTGATGCCTATGATTTTATCATATGACCTAATGAATGCTACTTATCATTTATTGACCTTTTTTTAATAGCTTCTAGTTTTTCAATTTTTTCAATTGGAAATTAATTATTACAACTTTATCAATATAGGAATATGTACCATAATGATATTACTAATGAAGTAATTTTAATTGATACCAATACTAGTTCTTTAAGAACTTTTAGCTTTTCTCAATGAATCTCCTCTTCCTTTATGAGTCCTAATTGGAAACATTAGTGTTGGGCTATCTCCATTTCATCCATGTTGCTACATAAGAATTGGTCATATTTTCATTTGCTTTTATGCATATTTTAAATTTTGATGTTTCTTTTTTTGTTATCCAATGGATAACTTATTATTTGATGGTTTGCATGTATAAACACTTCTACACATAGATATTGTCTACATAATTACTTATGATATAATTTTTCCTTCTTGATTCTCCATACCTTTTTCATATAGTTGCATCTTCTGTAATTGCATGTGATGCATGAAATGCACTTCTTCTCAATAATAATACCATGTTCATTTTTCTTAGAAAATTTTAAGGAAATATCTAAGATGACCATATTAGCATCAATAATACTAAGCCACACTCTTTCCATAATGATGAAGAATTCTTTCTTATTAATGATGGTTAACACATCTTTCACTTGTCCTAAAGGAGTGGTGATGGATTAATCTATAAAATTCAACTTAATGATGCTTTTTATCATTAGATGTAAGTTGTAGGTCTTGTATTAGAACATAATTCATACTTTATGAAGTTTCATAAATTATTCTTTTAGTATAGAGTTTATTCGTAAGTTAGTCAATTTCATCATAAGGTTATTTTATAAGAGAATCCTTATGATATTATAAGTATGACTTAAACATCATGTTATGTAAAATTAAAAGTCATGATTTTTCATGTCACATTAAAGGTCAAATGAATATGTGATGATAGATGTGAAGTATATCATATTTTTAATTAATTAGTAATTTCCTAAAAACAACTAATTAGACAAAAAGATCGTAGAAATGGAAATATCAATTCTAAGTACAAACATTATTACTCAAAGTATTTTTACCTATTATGAACAAGCCTTAAAAATATGGTAACATTGTTAATAATAAAAGTTTCTATTTTCACTTCTTACAATATAATATAAATAACATTTTAAAATGGTATCAGAGTAAGAAGAAGGTAGAAGAATAAATAAAAATAGAAAGATCCCAAAGAAAAATGATAGTAGTATAGAAGACCTTATAAGGTTGATGTAAGATATGTATCTAAAAGAAGGTTTAGATAAAAGAAATTGTTATGGTTTTTGCTAGATAAAAATTCATACAAACCTATGATGAAAAAATATCAAACTTGGGCATAAAGAATGAGGGTAATCTTGACAGTAGGTCAACTTTAGCATGTTGTGTCAAATAGAAATTTTAGACTTATGATGATTAGAAAAGAGAACAAAATGACATGGAATTAATTATACTTTTTATGAGTATATCAAAGGTTGAATCAAGTACAATCTATAATATGAAAGCTATAGTAAGAATATGGGAGTATTTATACCAAATATGTAGATGAATAGACAAAGCAAAAAGAGACCATTGTTTATCAGGATATGAATAATGAAATGTAATCTAGCCAAAAGCTAATAAATTTCATAAAAGAAACAAGATCAGTAACATTGGAATTAGAATGTGGAGGATGAGATTTTTTATATGATAAATTGATAAGCTATCTTCTTCAAATCCTACATAAAAAATATAAAGATTTTACTCAATTCTTGGATGGTATAGAAGAATAATTTCCATGCTTATAGTAAGACTACAACTATAAGAGATCAAAATAGAGCTAGAATAAAAATCATAATTTACTAAGTAAGTAACGTATACTACAAGGAATGATAAAACATAAAATTGAAGATCTAACAAGAAATAAAACAATTTCAATAATTAGAGATTTGAAAAAGAAATAAAGAAACTTAAGTATTACAAAAGAAAACATTAAAAGGAAGACATGAGGATAAGAAATACTAGTTTAATCGAAGAAATTTTTGATCCTCAACTATACAATGTAAAATCATAAGGAGGATGAATCAAACAAATAAGACAAATAATAATAATAATGAAAGATATATCAATTGAAATTATAAAGATGAATAAAATCTTGTAAAAGATGATGTTTTCTCTATCATTAAAGATATTATGAAAAACATATAGTATCAAAGATGAAACATCATACCTAGTATATTGATTCAAGATGCCGCAAACATGTATTTAATAATTGCATTATGTTCTAAAATTTGTGTAAGATAGATGTTGGAAAAGCCACTACACCTATATGTATTGTTTGTATATATATAGAGGAGTCAATGAAATTAATAGAAAGATTACTAATTAATATGTGCAACTCAAAATTATCTATTATGCTCTTGTATTCAAAGGACACAATCTACTATTGATAATAAAGCTTGAGAAAGAATGAAATAAGATAATTTTTAAAGAAGATCAAGATAAGAAGTTAAAATGCACCATAATGGTTGATAAATTTCAAAATAAATTAGTACAAATCAAAGAGATGAATTGAGTATTCAAGATACATCCTATATGAGAACTAAAATTTTCAACAATTCATAGGTTTCAAGAAGAAAAACTATGACATTCAAAATTAGGTCATTTTAATGAAGGCTATATGTAGAAGATCTTAGAATCATCATATCACACATCACAACTTGATCTAAACTCCAAGATTTTCTACAAATAATGTGCCATGGGTAAACAAACTAGATAGAATTTTTCTATGAAAATAGGACTATAGTTAGATTAAAATTAGATAACATATATTATGGTGTAGGTTATCATGGTAATGTGTCAACTATGGAAGGGACCAAAGACTTAGTATCCTATATAGACATTTTTTAAATAAACATGTATGTGTAAGTAATAAAATCCCAAATGAAGATATTTAATACCTTCAAGAAATTTAAAACCTTACTAGAGAAATAAGATAGCCAATAATGAAGCTACATAATAATAATGGTATGGAATATACTAGTAGAGAATATCAAGAGCTTATCAAAAAAGAAGGAAATATTCATCAAAAGAGAGTACCATACATCCCAACATAGAGTGGTGTAGTTGAAAGGAAAAATAGAATAATCTATGAGATGATATAATGTATCTTAGTCCAATTAAAATTATATAATGCATTCTAGGATGAAGTAATAAAGATAATGATGCATACAATAAATAAGAGATCAACCATATATTTATGATTTGAGTATCCCAATAAAATGTAGAATGGTCATAGAATAAACTTAAGTCATTCATGAATCTTCGAAATTAGAGTCTATTGTCATGTATAAACAAAGTCTAAGATGAATCAAAAGGCAAGAGTAGGATACTTTGTGGGTTATAAATTCATATAGAATGATATTGTTCATGGGAATCTAAGTTATAAAAATTAATTCTATCAAGAGATGTCACATTCAATAAAGATGCACGATTACAAGAAGAAAATTGATCTAAACATATTCCTACAAAAGAAAACATTAAAAGGAAAGATAATTAGTTTATTGATACTAATTACTAACCTTGTAATTCAAAAAGATAAGGTACTTAAAGGAACAATGAATTTAACTTTCAAACTAAAGTACCTTCAAACAAGCAAACTAATCAAATTATTCAATATGTACATGAATATAATATAGTTCCAAGTAATTCTACAAATGATGTAAGATAGACAAGAGAGTGGTATTAGATAATAGAAAATTTTAGAGATTGGGCAAACTTTGATATTAATAAATCACAATTAACAAGAAATTAATATCAAGAATTACATTAGAAGGATATTATTGCAACATTGGTATACCACATAAAGAGTTTTAAAAAATTGTAAATCACACATTTATAATGGACTATTAAAAATAAGAAATAAAAGTGGAAATTGGAATGATGAAGAAAGGTAAGGTTTGACAATTAGTTCCATGTCCAAAGAATAGATAACCTATAAAGAATCATGAAATATTTATGACCAAGTTAAAAGAGGATAACATGTTAGAAAAGTATAAAGCAAGTTTAGTGGAAAAATAATTTTCACTGATCAAAGGGATTAACTATGAGAAAAGCTTCTTACTAATAGCAAGAATATTAATATTTCATATCATGATATTAGTATGTACCAAGTTTAATTGAAAAATACATTAGATTGATGTTAATGTAGTCTTATTATATGAATATTTTTAAGAAGCAATATATATGAAGTATTCATAATGTTTTATTAAGGATGGTATCAAATAGGCCCCAAGTATCTGGTATCAAAATGTTGATGAATTTCTAATCAATTATTAATTTTTCAAATCAAAGAAAGATAGTAACCTATATACGTTAACAAAAAATTTTGTAATATTGATGCCTTTAGCATTTCACGTAGATGATATACTTGTTTCTACAATAAAACCTCAAGTTCTAAATAAGTTAGAGTGTTACATATTCCTACAAATTAATATTTATGACTTGGAACTAACTTGCTATTACTTTGAAATGAAAGTATATTAAAAATATGATGAACTTAATATTTTAGAAATGAAATATATAGTTAAGTTATTAGAAAAATACAATATGCTAGAATATTATGAAACTACTATTCCACTGACTCATGGATTCAAGATTCACATTGAAGGTAATTGAATTAATCCTATACAATATTATCAAATTATTAGAGGCTTTATGTATTTAACCAATATAAGAATAGATATTCAGTTCATAGTAAATCAACTAGTAGTGGCAATGCAAAAGCTAAATTATAGTCATAAAAAGTCAACCTTCTTGATCTTACCATATATTAAGTCTGCATCATCTTATGAAAATATCTACAAAGGCATCTCTAATAAGATCCTTGAAGTATACACTAATGTAGATTGGGACAATGATACTATTGGTTATAACTCAAGAACTAGTTTTTAATATAGCTATATGTGTGACATCTCATTCTCTAATGTTGATAAAACATAATTAGTTGTGTAATTCATCACACATGAGATTATAATGGAAATATAATTGAATAATTTGATTTATCACTCAAGAAAGAAGGAAAGTAAGGAAAAAATTTATTTATGTAAAATGGTGCACTGTAATGCCCCTCTGGGTTATATTTCTATGGCACTTAAGATCTTTAAAGGCAATTTGACACTACTATCATAGTTAAGCTATCTAGCTGAAGAGATGATCAGTCCCTTCTTGTCTTGCTTCATTCGACTTCCATCACTTGCCAACCCTGGCTCCACAACTCCATTCTAAGATGACCTCCAAGCCCAACCTTATATGCCAAAGGCCAAACCCAAGCCTGAGGGTTATCGTGAATAATCTCAACTCCTCATAATAAGGCACCCCTTCTTTTGAGTATTAGTTACAAGATTATATTACAATTTTTCCATTAACAAGGGATGGGATGTTAAAATCTACTCCCTTAAGCATCCAACTCATCCTCAAGTGCTTCCTCAATGTCCTACAACTTAGCCACTTCTTCGTTGTCATGCTCCTCATTTTTCCCTTCTTTATTATCTTCATTATCATTTGTACAAACAATGACTAGAAATTATTAAATATAATTTTTTACTTTAATAATAGATATAATTTATCATTCAATATCTTGATGATCAAAAAGTTGGACATAAGTGTTGAGAATGAACTCCTTTTTTTTCCAAGTTTGTTGATCATAATTTGACCATTGAATGAGTACTTCACTAATGGTTTTATTACGAAGCTTCTTGTTTATGTGATTCTTAATCACAATTGGTTTGACTTCAAAGCTAGTGTTAGATATCAAGGGTAAAGTGTTCCAATCTAGCACATAAGGCACATCATTTTCATGAAATTTCTTTAACAAACTTACATGGAAGACTAGATGAATTCTTAAAGTTGTTGGAAGATTTAATCATTATGCTACTTTGCCAATTTTCTCTAAGGTTTCAAAGCGTTCATAATATGTTGGGCCCAACTTAGTATATTTTCCTAGTATAAGAAAACTCTTGGTGGATTTTACTCTCAGTAGTACTTGATCTTTGATTTGGAATTCCTTCTTAAGTCAAATTTGGTTTTCATATTCCTTATATTTATCTTGGATAGCTTACAAATTTTGATTAACTCATGTAACAATATTTTCCATTGTTTTCATTTCTTCTTTCATCCAATTCATTCTTAAGGTTGGATTTGCCCAAGTTAGTTGTGTATGGAAATTTCATCCATATGCAACTTCAAATGGTGTTCAATGTATGGATTCTTGATAATTATTATTTTAGTCGAATTCAACTAAATGCAAGTAATTGTCCGATGTCTTTGGTGGACTTCCAATGTAGCTTTGTAGAATATCTTCTAGTACTTGCTTCACACATTCTATTTGACCATATGTCTCAGCGTGGTACACTATGCTAAATTTCAATTGGGTCGCATATTTCTTAAATAATTTTCACTAGATTTAGATATGAAGTTAGGATCTCCATCTGAGGTGATTGATTTTGGAAACCCATGTAACCAAAATACTTCTCACACAAATTTTTGGGCTACTTCTTTAGCTTTGTTTGTAGACCTCAAAGCTATAAAATGAGCCATCTTTGATAAGCAATTAATCACTACCAAGATTGAGTCATTTCATTTTTTGGTTAGTCGTAATCCTATAATGAAATCCATACTAACATCTTTTCATGTCTCTAGTTGGAACTTCCAAAGGCTATAGTAGTCCACTTGGTTTATTTTGTTCAGCTTTTATTCTTTGGCAAGTTGGGCAATTTTTAATGTATGTGGACATGTCATTCTTCATTCTAGGCTACAAATAAGATTTACATATCATCACATAAGTTTTGACATAACCCAAATAGCTAGTGTATGGTGCTTCATGGCATTCAAATAATATCTTAAGTCTTCAATTTCCTTCTAGTATACATACCCTTTGTCCTTTCATCAATAGACCATTCGAAAAATGTTGATAACAAGGCTTAGAAAAAATATTGGTTAGGATGTTCAGAAAGTAAGGATCTCTTATTTATTCCTTAATTTCTTTTTTCATAGGGATTGTTACAATGCCAATCATCAGGTTCCACATTTGATTAAGGGAATCAACCACTAAATTTTTTCTTCCTAGAACTTATTTAATCTCAAAATCATATTAAGACAATAATTCTACCCATCATCATTATTGAGTGTTCAAGATGGGTTTTCTCTACAAGTATTCTACAATTTTATGATATATTTTTAGTAAAAATCTTTTTCCATAGAGATAAGCATGAACAATTGCTAACAGTTCTAAATCATGGGTTGAATAATTTACCTTGGCTCCTCATAATTTACAATATTCAAACATATCACTTTATCTTCTTGTAAAATAATTACATTGATTCCAACTCCATAAGCATATGTAGATACTTCAAATGGTATTTCTTCATCCAGAATTTTTAGGATAGGTGTTGTTATGAGTAGCATCTTCAATCTCAGGAAAGCTTCCCTACATTTATCATCAAACCTAAACACATGTTTTTCCTGTAAAATGTCAGTCAAGGGGGCTTCCAAAGTAGAGTAATCTTTAATAAAACATTGTTAAAACCCTATTAAGCCCAAGAAACTATAATTTTTTGTAGTATCTCTTAGTTCTAGCCAATCTTGAACTACACTAACTTTAGTTGGATCTACTTGTAATCCTCATTTAGATATTATATGGTCAAAGTATGATACTTTTTCTTTAAAAAGTTTTCATTTACTTAATTTTTCTTTTAATTGATGTTCCTTAAGCATTTCTATCATAATTTTTAGATGTTTAACATGTTCTTCTCTTGACTTAGAGTAAACAAGTATATCATCCATAAATATGATAACAAATTGATTGAGGTGTTTTTCAATGATATTATTCATTAATGCCATGAATGTTGCAAGTGTGTTGGTTAAAAAAAATGACATCACCAAAAAATCATGTAATCCATACCTAGTTCTGAATGCAATTTTCCCAATGTCTTTTTCCTTCATCTTTATTTGGTGATAACGAGATTTTAGATCAATCATTGAGAAATAACATGCCCTAGTATATTGATCAAACAAGTCATCAATTTTAAAGAGGGAATAGTTGTTTTTAATTGTCACCTTATTCAATGCCCTATAATCAATGCATAATCTTAACACACCATCTTTGTTTTTAACGAATAACACTAGTACACCCCAAGGTGATCCACTAGATCAAATCTTGCCTTCTCCCAATAATTGATCTAATTGTACTTTCAATTTACTTAATTCAAAGGTGAAAAATCTATAAGGGGAATTTGAAACTATTTTTCTATTAGGAAAAATATCAATAACAATTCTTTTTAAAGGTAATTCTCTAGTTTCACCAAATACTAAATCTTTATATTCTTCAAGTTCTTTTGGAATCTCAATGTCATAGGATTTTTGAAATTGATTCACTTTTACAATCAACATATAGCACCATTTTTTTTTACTAATTTCTTATCTTGCTTAATAGTTATCATGTGAATTTTCTTTGTTGTTCCTACCCCCATAGAACCCTAACTTTGTTAGTGGTTGGCACTATTAAAACATGAGTTTCAAAGTGGATAGTAATATCAAAGTTTTGCACAAAAGACATTCCTAGAATTACATCAAAATCATCTAATTCAAATTCAAAAAATTCATCAATGAAAGGCATGTCTTATAAATTGAAAGTAATTTCCCCATACCTAGTATGCTAGCTTATAGTCATTCCATCTATAAGTTCTACTATAACAACTTTCTTGGAAGGTAAACTCAATTCTAATGACTTAATTAAAGTTCAAGAAATAAAATTATCACTTGCTCCACTATCAATAAAAAATTTAATTTCTTTGCCCTTCATTGATCCTTTAAAATTTGGTAAAGCAAATTAAAATTTTCTCAAACCTGAGTTGGCTGATGCTGAAATCTTCATCACCGCTGTCATGATAGTTTGGACCTTTCCGTGAGTCATGTTTGGGTTGGGTTTTTGATTCCTAGTTTGACTTTTTCTTTGTATTTTTGCTCTTAATTTTGGGCAATTTCATTTAAAATTATATTCGTTGTAAGAAAAACATCCTAATCAACCTTTCTTGTGGGTGTTTCTTATACGGTTGCTTGTTGAAGGATAGTTTGTACTTGATTTGATTCTTTGTAATCCTTGCAAATTATATAGGCTTTATCAACTATTTGAGGATGTAGTCCACAAATAAACTTTAAAGCTAATTCTTCCTCATACTAGTAGCTTACATACTGAGAGAGATCATAGAATTCTTTAAGATTATCTTCCATAGATAATCTTCCCAATCTTAAAAAATCAAATCGTATCTTGTGTTTTTTGAGGAAGGAATCTAGTACAAATTTTTGTTCAAAATCTCAATAGAACTTAGCCAATTTGTAATCAAACCTTGATATCTCAATCCATTCCACCATGTTGTAACAAGTCCTCTCAAATACAAGGAGACTACTTCTAAATGTTCTTATCTTGACAAATTTAGCATATCAAAGTAATTCTTCATGGTATCAAGTTAATCTTTCACCTTGGCACTAGATCCAAAGGTTTCCTCATAATGATCTAGGTTTACCTTTTTGACATGAACTTGGATTATTGATTCTCTTGGTACATTTTGCCAATTCTAATACCCTTCCTTCTAGTTCTATTCTTTATCCTAGTGAAGGGATATCAACACCCTAGAGTCCAACGAGTGAGAACTAGTTTCTATGTTGATCCCTAGGTGGAATTTGATCTTAATTCTAATGTCTATAATTTGGGGATTAATCATGGTGTTAGTATGTAGGTGAAAAGTGACCTAGGTTAGAAGGTTGAATGAGATGATCAATTAATTGTTTGATAGAATCTATGAAGAAATCCATCTTTCTTTGAACTTCCAACCATTTTCCTTTAGAACTTTGGGAAAATTTCTTAATTTGTTTAGACATGTTTTGCATATTTATCTTGAACCCTTGGTTTGATTGATGAAGTTCCTCTTGGATACCTCTAATTTCATTAATCTATTATTCAAGAGCATCCATTTGATTATTGACTCAAGACTCCATCATTCTCCAACGTACTCTCTAAGATTCAAACATTGGTAGGTTGAAGCAACTAGGAGGGTTGGTGATTCTCTGGCCTTTATGGCCCTATTTATGGGTCTTGTGATAGTTAATTGGTTCAAATAGAGGTTAAAATACTAGGAACAAATCTTTCTTTATGAACCCACAACTAGTCTCTATAGACTTTGATTATTTTATTTGTTAAGGCCTCTTCATGTTTCAGAGGCTTGGATAACAACATGAAGAACTAATTTTTCATCTTTCGTAGGCTAAATCTGATCATTCCATTATGTCTAGAGGATTCAAATCTATTAGAAAATGGTTCTTGATTTGTTTAAAAAGGATTCCAGAATCATAATAGGAATCCTCAACCACCAGCTATCACCCAAGGGGCTATGCTACCCTGCCAATAGCTTTTTTTTAATAATAAAAAAAATATCAAGGCAAGGGTTTGAACCCACAACCTATCATTTCTTGCATTTTTTTAATAATTAAAAAATATTGAGGCTAGTGTTTGAACCTGCAAAATTCCATTGCTTACTTTTTAAAATTTAAAAAATAAAATAATTTAATTTTTGAAAAAATAAGTAGCATGTAAAATGAGAAATGCCATATCTTGGAAATCGTAAGTCAAATTTGGATGAAATTGGTACCATTGGAATAATCTTGGAGAGTACTACATTTTCAACTCATGAAAATTGTGGCTTTCTCAACCTATCAATTAGAAAATCATAAAAAGTAAGTGCTAGCTTTAATTAATTATTAATTAGCTTAAGTTGTAACTCCCTATTTTCTCCTACCTAAGGTTTTTAGATTTTTCTATAAATCTATGAAGAGAAATGTTTTTTCATCATAGCATAGCAGATATTTCAGAGACAAAGAAGATTTATACAAGCGTGACAACATGGCTTTGAAGCATCCCTCTCAAGCTTCTTCTCAAGCTCCTTTAGGTAGCCCTAAATCAATATATATTATTTTGCACCAAAATAATGCAACTGTGACTTTTGATTTTGTTTGTAACATACTTGAAGTTGAGGAGTTTCATTATCTTATGACCTCTAGATTGTCTAAGCTACTTGTCTTTCCTACTTTTAAAGCATTGTATTGTAAGAATTTGATAATATAATGGTGTAATGCCATTATTAAAAGTGAAAGTTATCTTTCAAAAATGACTTTTGGACCATTAGTGATTATTCAATAGATATTCGGTCAGTTTTAGTTTGTCACTTAGGGGAGAGTTCTTTAATCCCTACTATTTTCTCCCCTAAGTTTCAAGCATTTTTCCAAAATGAATTGTTTGATTATGTTCATTATTCTACTATCCAACAAAACCAGTATTATCCCATTGATTTTATTAATGAAATTAATTTTAAAATATGTCAATTTATATACAATAAGGTTTTATGGCATCCAAAACATTCATATGTTATTGAATATCCCATCTATATTCTTCATGGTGCCAAAATTTGTGGAGTTTATGACTGGTCATTATCTTGTTTTTCTGCCTTGAATTCTACCATGGAACATTCTATTGCTACAAAGAAAAATCCATAGAAACCTTACACTATATGTTGTGTACCCATGCTCATTCCCTTAATTTTAAGTCATAATGATTCATCTAATTTTCTTAGTTGCTTCAACCCTAGTTTACATCCTGAATTTCTTGAAAGAGAGAAGCTTGTGAAAGGTTAGATTAAGGGTGGAAAGAAAGAAAGGTCAAAGAACTCTTGAGTAGGCCTATAACCTAGAAGGAACTAATAAGACATACATATATTTATGTAATTATACTTTTATTAATTATGTTTTTTCATGTATTTATTGGTAGTACAATCTTAGCTATAGAATGAACCAATGGAAGGTGCTGAATTAGTGGAAGGTGCTCAAATTTCCAAAAGAGACTAAGCAATTCCAAGAAGGAAGGATGTAATAGTGATAGAGCTTAGTTCTAAGGTCTATTTATTTATTTAATAGCCCATTATTTTTACTTTTTAATTTTTCATTCTAAATTTTTATTCCTATTATTATTATTTTTAATTAGAAATAATGTATTGGCAAAGGTTTTAGTAGCCAGGTAATTTTAAGTACCAAACAAAAGGATAGTAGCAAATAAAAAGATAAATGAAAGTAACCAAAGGTAAATTCAATTGTATAGTGTTTGAATACTTCCATTTCCCTTCTTCTTCTTACATGATGTTCAATTTGTGTTTGAAATATCTCTAGGTTGAAGGTACTTCAAGAGTTGCATACGGATACTACTACCTCACATTCTAGCTTTGAACAAACTCCAACCCCACCACCAAAATCACCACATGTGACTTCTCCTCATGTGACCTTGGTAAGGGATACTTTACCATAGACCATGTCGACATCTTTAGTTCCTAGAAATGTATTTGTAAATTTTTTTATCATCATTATAAGTTTCCATTTTTTGCTAGGATAAATGAGGGCTGCTATTGAGGAAGAACTTGTTCTTCTTTGGAATCCTAGTGAATGGATCATAAGAATACACCTTACTCCATTCATAAAGAATTATACCATTTTAAGGAGTCCATTTCTAGTGACTTCAAGAGATATTATGAGTTAATGTAGGCTGGTGCTACATCCTCCTTTGATTATATTCTTGATGATGTTCCAAATGTTGTTAGAGATCTCAAACAGATTTTAGGATAATTAGAAAGTGTCACTTGTCTTGCTCATTATTTGTTGAATTACAAATGTATCCTCCAGGTTGAGAATGATCGACTTTGCATAAGTAATTCTTGTTCTCTCTTTTTCTTTCTTCTTTTTGTTATGATCTTTACACTCATAGTCTTAATCTTGTATTTGTGTGTATGCAAAGGCAGGAAAAAGAATTGTAGGAAAACATGGCCTAGTGGTCTCTTTAGGTCAATCTGCAAGAAGATAAACTTGTGAAGACAAATGAGGCATAGGCTGTAGTAAAGAGTGCCATCAAATACATCAAATAACTATATATTGGTTTGGTTGGATGTCAAGTGATACTCGATGAGAAAGACGCTATGCAGGAGGAATGTGAGACCTAGTTAAAGGCTATTTCTGATCTTCTTAAGGCCTTCAAATTGAATAATTATCTCTATTCCACTTCCTTCCATATCTTTGTTTTGCGTCCTTATATATCTCTTGATTTATCTCACCTTTATTTTCATGTTTGATTCATATAATAATAATAATAATAAAATTTAATATTATTTTCTTCTGCTTTGGTTCATGAATCATGGTTTTCTCTAATACCAAATGTGACATCTTGTTCCTAGATGTCAATAAAACATGATCATTCATTGTGTAATCCACTATGCATGAGATAATAGTGGAAATATAATCAAATAATTTGGTAAATAACATCATGACATTGAATTAAGCAAGAAGGAAAGCAAGGAAAGTTTTTATTGATGTAAAATAATACACTATAACACCCCTCTACATTAGCTTCCTATAGTACTTAAAACCTTTAGAGGTAATCCAATACTACCACCATAGTTAGGCTATCCAACTGAAGGGATGATCAATCCCCTCTTTTCTCACTTCATCTTTCTCCTATCATTTTCCAATCATGGCTTTGGAACTCCATGTCGACATGACCTTCAAGCCTAGCCTTAAATGCTAAAGGCCAAATCCATTCCTAAGGATTATTATGAATAATTATAACTCATCATAATGAGGCATCATTCTTCTAAAGGTTCATTACAAGATTATAGTACAATTCCACCCATAACAAGGGATGAGATGTTATATTATGGTCTTGTTTAAGTAGAGTTTTGAGCATTTTCTACTATTTGGAGTAAAATTTATATTCCAAAAGCTAGGAGTTTCATTTATGCCAGCTTATTGGAGGCCCAAAATGTTAATACATTATCAAAATTTGATAGCAGAAGCCAAAAATCATTGGTGCTCCATACATCAAAATTAGGGACAAACAATAGCCAAAATAAGCCATAAAATTGGGTAGAAAAGAGTATACACATTGGTGACCACATGTTGCAACTTTTGAATGATTAAAAGTACCATACACATTGGTATTTAAAGACTAAAAAGTCAAAAATATTAGTTTTCCATACATTGTAGAGTTTGGTGACTGAAAGCATAAAAAATGTTGTAGGAAATATAAAAAATTTGATAGAAATTTTGATGAATCAAACCAACAAAAAATCACCAAATGTATGATATTTAAATCAAAGTTTGCATCATTTTCAAGATATTTGAATCATTTTCTTTTAGCCAAACCTGAGACTTTTGGAGCAGAGAATAATCTAAAAGTCAATAGCCTTCACTACTAGCATAGGCAACTATAGTAGGAGAACCTGTAGCATCAATTACCTTAGCATAGATTGATTTAGAAGATCAGAGTAAAGCAATGCAAAACATACCCTACCTTCTATACAAAACCTTGAAGATAGTTTATATTCTAGGACTATAACAACCTCAATCTATATATTTGAAAACCTATTTCAACTATTATTTGCAAGATTTATTATAAATTACTCAGTTTGCTTTATTTAGCCATATTATTCTTCTCTATTTCTATCTTAGCATTAGCATTGTATTTGTCTTTGCATTTACACATTGATGCTCATTTTTCTTCATTTTTATTAGTTGGTAAGAGATCTTCCAAATTCTCAAGTGATTAACAAGACCATTTGAGATGCTCTGGATCCTTTTTGAGGCTGGTGGATCTTAGAGGTAAACTATTTCAAATGGAAATTTTTAGTTCTTCAAGTGTCAAATTTTTCCATCGTTATAGTTTTCACACTACAGTTTTTACTAATCATGCTACTATTAATTATTTTCATAATAAATGAACTAAAATTTCTAGATTAATTCATTTGTGTCTTTTGTTGCAAAAATTTAATTTGATGAATCATGCTAAAAAAGAATTTGATAATTTAGTGGCAAATAATTCATCTAAATTAGAGCATATTACATATTTGGAGACATTTCATACCTTTATTCATCATTTCTAGATGAGCAAATATTTGCTTATTGGGCTAGGGAAGTTATTCCTAAAGTTCAAGATCCTTGGTATGTGGATATTGCTAAATATTTAGTTGTATGCAAATTACCAAAGTCTTGGACTAAAGAATAGAAATAGGCCTTTGTAATCAATGCACATTAGTTCATTCAAAAAGATCCATTCATGTACAAGATTTGTAAGGATCAGATCATTCAGTGATCTCTACATGAATAAGAAGAAGAAGAGGTAATTACAATAAATCATGATGGAGTGTATGAAGGCATCTTTGTAGCTAGGAAAACTTTAAACAAAATCGTCAATGCTGGATTTTATTGGCCTACCTTGTTTAGAGATACTTATGCATATTGGAAGTAATGTGATCAATGCCAGCAAATGAAAGGACTAACAAGATGACAAGACATGCCATTGTTGCATAGCTCAGTGATGTGTGAGCCCTTTGATTATTAGAACATTGACTTCATGGGTTCTTTTCCTTCAAGAAATTCCTATATGTACATCTTAGTTTCCATTCATTATGTCACTAAGTGGATCTTAGTAAAGGAAATTAGGCATGATGATGTGAAAATGATAGTTAGATTCTTGAGAAAGGATTTAATATATGCATTGGCATATACAAGTTTTAATTAATGATCAGAGCATTCATTTTGTTAATAATATAATTTAAAATTTATTACATAAAATGGGAATTACACATCATATTGCTACTATTTATCATCCATAATTGAATGGGTTACTTGAAAGTATGAATAAGAAAATAAAAAATATTTTGTAGAAATTTGTAAGAGATGATAAAACAAAGTGCTCTTATCATTTACCTAATGAATTATGAGCTATTTGTACCCATATAAATCATCTCTTAGTTTTACCCCATATGAACTAGTATTCAATAAGTAATGTCTTATTCCTTCTTCTATACAAAACAAGTCTTTTTGAATGTAAGCTTAATTGTAAATGAACTTGCACTAATGTCTTTCTAATCATTTATTTTCTTTGAATAAGTTAGACGAAAATCGTATGCATGTTGTAGATAGTCAACATTTGTATAAGTAGATGAAGATATGGCATGATAACAGGATTATGAGAAAGCCTTTTTTAGAAGGATGTTTAGTTTTATTATTTAATATGAGGCTCAAAAACTTTTCTAGGAAATTATTTTTGAAATGAAAAGAACCATACAAGTTTATTAATGTCTCCAGTCATGATGCCATTAACATTTCTAAGCCTACTAGTTGTAAGGACTTCCATGTAAATGATCAGTAGTTAAAATATTATTTTGGACAAGACTCCTCTCTTGTTAGTGAGATGATTAATTTGATAGATGCTCCCTCTAACCAAGCTGAATTTAATCTAATCATGGAATGGTTATAAATTCATCCTTATGATATTGTCTAAACTTCATATTTTCTTAATTATGATAGGCTAATAACTTTGTTACTAAGTGCTTTATTTTTCTACAAGTATTGGGTGACAAGTATTATGAGCCATGGTACTGGGCATTATTATCCTAGTAACACATCTTTATTAATAATTATGCATGGTAGTGTTCATTATTTCTATCAATTCCTTAATAGTATCTATGGTAACATATACTTCATGGTGTTTAATGCTTGAATGAGTTAATTTGATAGAGGTTTGACTTGTCCTAGGGCATGAATTTTTGGGATCTTATTTATTCAAAACATCTTAAATCCTATATTATGAATTTTATGTTAAAATAAATAGAGCAATAGTTGGATCATGGATTTTTCCCATGGATAAATTTTATTAGCTTTTTAGTTAGAAAAGTGGGTCAATTCTTTTGATTTGTACTAGGCATATTGTTAGCTAAATGTGTTATTTCATAATAAACTTGAGGCTCTAGATCTTCCTTAATCATAGAATTTGGATAAGAGATGTTATGAGATATCAAAAATGAAACATGGAGGTACTCATTGGAAGTGACTTGCATAGGGATTGAACCTGTACTAGGCACAAACTTTCCATTTTTTACAAACCATGTTCTGTTGGTAGTACAACAAGTAACCATAACCTATTATAGTTTCCATTATTTATGTACAATGTTTTGCTAGTAGTGCAACAATTCCATAATCATAAAATACTTATGTAAAAGAAATAAAAAAATGGAAAGAAGAAAAATGGAGATCTCTTAAGTAATGAAGTATTTTGATTAATCATCTCTCTATTGTTCAAGACCATAAGTTAAGGTTAATCATGTTGATGCATGAGGAATCTTCATCACCAACAACTACTTTTAAGTAGGGAAGACTACTTATTTTTAAGAGGTATGGTATAGTGCCATAACACACGACTAAGTTGGTAAACAATGATTCATAAATGTCTAAGTTGACAGTGTCTTGTATTTGTATTGGCTTGTACAAGTTAATTTAATTAATTGTCATCTAATGTCTTATGTTTACAAAGCACTAACATCTTATTTATTCTTCTATCATAAATTATTTACATTCTTTTAATGCTTTTTCTTACTTTCATCCTATTTTTTATTTTTTCTCTTACCATTAGTTGCAAAAGTGTTTCAGATCAGGAAGTGCAGGTATGGTGCAACTAACAATTCCTTAAAATGTAATTGTGATCTTGAGTATGAGCTATAATTACCTTAGAGTTCATTTTACTAAGCTGGACACATAGGATGGGATGTGATCCATACCTCCTTCGCATCTTGATTTCTAGTCACTATTCAATTAATCAATGTAACCTTCTATAATTCATAGCCTACCATGCTTGGAAACTTATAATTTTTGGTTTTTTGAATAGTGTATATGCCTATGAATCATAGTATGTCACACTATAATGTTCATTTTCTTGTCTTTTAAAATAACGAAGGTAGATGCAACCCTTAGTCTCTAAAATGTGACTAGATGCAACCCATAGTTGGTCAAAACTCTATAATTGATTAAAATATTTCATTTTCATGTTGTGGTGGATTATGACTCATAGTCATTCATAACCTAATTAAAAAAAATTAAATGGTATATAAACAAAGTAAACATTCATTTTACCTTAGAGAGCGATGCAAGTCAAACCCAAGTGCAGGATCAAGCTTCTACTTGTGTGTGTAGCTACTAAATATTACCCAAAATCTTCTTTCCTTACACATCATGACTAAGGTAGGTCCCAAAATCCCTACTTCTTATGTTTTTTCTAGCTAGATTTGTTGTTACATGTTATTGCAAGAAACCTTGCTTCATTAGCATTTTTTTCCAAATGAAATTAGAAGTTCTAATGGAAAAATCTTGTCTTTTGTAGCTTTCTCTTGTATTGTAGAAGCTTTAATGAAGCATTCTCTTGCATTTTTTTCTTTATTTTACATTTTACAAGCTATAAACTCAGCTAGGTTTCTTGCATATTACCTTTGATATAGAATTTGATCTAGGGTTACTCTTGATTAGCAATTTGCTTGTAGGATATGCTTACATGAGCTCCATAACAATTTGAATTTCTATTTTGTTACAGTATGGATATGTTTTGTTTAGGATTTTAGTTATTATAGGTTATATTCTTGTATTTACTTCACCTATAGGCTTCATTTTAGTTGCTCTAACCAAGCATGACCTCTAATGAGGAAGATAAGCTCATTTATAGAGATAATTTTAAAGATTTATGGATATTACAAAGCAACACAATGGTATTTTGGACTTGGGATGTTAGCAAAAATTGGATAACCTTTTGCATCCTTTTTATTTATTATATTCATCATATAGTAGTTAATTTACCTTTTAATTGTTAAGATACTCATCTATAATGCTATTGGAGATTTTCATATTTAGTTTCACCTTTAATTGCTTAATTTCAACTATTAAACTGGTTATCTATGCTGAGGAAAGTGTAGACTTTATTGGAAGAAACAATGTTGTTGAGATTTATTTTAAATGGATTATGTAGATTTTTATAGTAATTTATATATTTATGCACTATCTTTAATTTATTTGTACCTAAGTATTATGCTTTTATTTTTTAATGTTGTAATAATATTTACTTATAGCAACGAACTTCTTATAAATTTTAGTTCAAAAGGGATTGCAAGGAGGAACAATTAGTAGCATCTATAGATAAGATATCATGAAAACATGCTTAGGAGAAGCAACAAGAGTAGGTCCATGAGGAGTGTATGGAGCATATTGAGCATGAGTTTGGGGAGGTGAAGTTCCCTAGAGTGTCATTGAGGACACCTAGGAACTTTAAGCCTCTCATGAAGCTAGGAAACTCATTAGTTGCTACGTCCTTAATGGTTCAAAACCTTGAGTTCATGTTTACAAGATGTGAGATGTACTATGAAAAGGAGGCATCTCAATTTTATTTGAAGTTTTGAAGGACCTTTCCTATGTCTTGGACTTTCCAGGTTGATAATAGATCCAATAACATTAGTGAGACAATTAATGTTGAAGTCCTCAAGATGTAGATTGGACCAAATAGGTAGCATTTTGTGGTAGCATCTTAGGAGAGGAACACTAAGTTAACTAAGATCTTCCCCAAGGTTACAATGGGCAAGAAAAAATGGCCCTACAAGAATCTTTCTCTAAAGAGAAGGGTTCTTGCTAGGGCAATGATGATGAATGTTCTTGATAGCTCTCATTTCAAGCATGCCATGTCCTCTATCATGTTGTTCATGATCAATTTAGAGGATCCCTGTACTTTTAATTATCCATTTATTATTTTATCTAGGATGAAGTTGATGGTTAGAGACATCAATGGGATCCCTTTCCCATTAATGATCTTAGTTTTATATTAACATTTCCAATTTTGAACACCCTTTCTACCCATCAAGTAGATTATTGCATGGGGCAAGGACAAGTTCTCAAATTTGGGGTGCGCATTCTACACCTAGTGGCAATCCTAGATATGTTATGAGGAGATTTGTTGGATTCATGACCTATGTGTTCCTAGTGATGGGGATAAGACCTCTTGGAAGGCTCATTATGTTAAGGATAAATAGCAATATTAGGGCATGATAGTTGGTGATCAGGTGTCAATGGGAGCTAAAGCACAAATCATGACCAAGTTGAATGCATTGTAGGTGATTCTCGTTACACATTGTAATGAGATGGAGGCATTTCTTCATGTCCTATGTGATCAATTGAAGAGGAGGTAGTATCAACTAGTCTCTAATGTCAAGATCTTGTGCCATCACATGTTCTCCAAGTTGAGGGAGGTACATCACACTATTAGCCATTAGTAGGTTGATGAGGAAGTGGAACTAAAGTTTGCACCAATGGTTTTCCTAATTATTGACAAAAACCAAGTTGGACCATCTAGCCCTATGGACCAAGTGGGCAATGAGGTTACTAAGGAGAGCTTTATGAGCAAGGAGCCTAGTGAGGGTGCTTCTTAACCTCCTCCTTTAAAAGAGGCTCTTGTACCCCTTATAGGGGAAGGCTTAGCTCCTTCAACTTGAGCATTTTTTTCTCACTTCTTCTTTCTCCTTCTCTCTTCTTTTTGTAAATTAATGAGATATTATGATAGATGTGTGTTCATCTTATGATATGCCCCATTTATGGTGATTTCCATTAATGTACACATATTCTTTTGCTCTATTTTATCCAAATCATAAAGAGCTAGTTGGGGGCTATGTTAGGATATGAATTAATACCCATTTTTGTTTGATTTCTTCAATATTCAGGTTTGGTCAAGTAGTTGTGAGTTCACATGATCCATAGTCGTCCATAGCTCAAAGTCATGGGCCGAAAATTGGATCTTCCATGAGTCTTAAACCCACAAAAGGAACAATGCCCATTCTACAACTACCAAAAGTGAATTTTAGAAGACAAAAGAGGGAGAAAAAAGTGAAGTTAGCTTCAAACAGAGATGGGGTAGCACACGAGGTTAAATTCAAGTTTATCCAAGTACTACAAGCTCATGCAACCTACATTAACTCACAACCCATATAATTTCTACTGTTTATAGATCACAACTAGCTATAATTTATTTTTGAATAGAAAAATAGAATTCATCAATGTGATTCCTTGTGACTCACACCTCTATTATAGCCCATGATTCTTTTCTAAGTTTAATAGGTCACTTGATTGTTAGGATTTGAATACTTGACAATTGGAAATGGTGCACTAAGTCTATTGATGGTAGTCACTCATAATGATTAATTGGCTTCATTATTCTTTACTAGGCCATAAGGTGCAACCTAGCTATGGCTCATACCCTAGTCGAAGCCATTAGCCATACATTATTCCAATCATCAAGTGAAGTTGTTTCAACACTAAATTGAAATGAAGCTATAAATCATTCACTAAAAGATGAGGAGAGTGAATAATAATAACATGATAGATAGAAAAGAATGGAAAATAAAAATAAGATAGATAGAATATTTTCTAAAGAGATATAGCTTTAGAATGAACTATAATTTTTATTGAATGATGTTGATTATACTAGATTTTCTTGAAGAATAAGATAGTGTTTTCTTTCTTATTCAAGAATGAATTCATGTTGAGCATTCTTAATCATAATTCTTGCAACTTAACCCCACATAACCCACAATTCTCCATTTGATTGACTATCACACTCCTATAGTGCAAGAGTGCAAGAATTATATTCACATAATGCCATCTACATAATAAAGGATCCCTCAATGGTGAGGAAACATATCCAAATTACTATCAAAATAAAATAAATGATTTAAAACCAATGAAGCTATTACGAAACACGAATTTCTATGATAGCCAAAATTCTAAAAGTGAAAATAGAGGTTCTAAAGACTACTTGAGAACTATAAAAAATTACAAAAGTAAATCTAAGCTTTGCTAACTTCACTAGAGATAACCTATTAGGCACCATGGAAATTGGTTGAGTTCTATGCTTAAGTATAAACTTAACATTAATATCCCTCTAAGAAGATACTTTGAGAAATTATTTTTAAAATACATTAAAAAAACACTTGAATAAATGAAATTTAACTATCATCTATTTATGCTCTTCATGAACTATAATTATAAAGCAATTGTGAGCTTCATTATGAAATTATTAAAACTTCTTATTTGTCATCAAGTTAAGCTTAATCTACCCATTAATTATTTGGATTGTTACTTATATTTTCCTCAAAGATATAAATATGATAGACTTATTTTTTAAATTCAAACATCCTTCATAATTAGCCAACCAGTTAATTCCAAGAATTACATCATCCTATTCATTATATCATCACCATCATATCATTATACCATATATTAGCTATCATTTTAGTTATTGGTAGCATCTCAAAAACTATGATACCAAGGAACTAAGATATTTTTACTACTTGGAAAGCACATATGGTTAATGGGTTAAGATTAAAATAGATAAAAAGTATAAGGTTATCAAAATAATAATAGACTCTAGGGTAAAATAGAATTAAGAAAAATAATCTAATGATACTACTTATTATATTCACTATAGTGTTGGGTTGCTATCAAGGATTGATTTGTAAATGCATAGATTCTTCCTATATATGTTGAATCTATATTTTTTATAGCCTTCTTACTCTATGAGTTAGTTACTTCATTAGTCTTATGCTTGGCTACTATGTTGAAGCTCTTTAATTATCTATGTCTCAATTTCCTCTATGTTGGTGCAAGAATTGATCATAGATATGGAACAGTTTAAAATTATAGTTACAGGCTCAATTCTTCTCACAAGGAAATCAAAGAAAAATAAGTTACAATATAAGGATAAAATAAATTTTTAATGGAAATTACTTTAAGCTTGAATCCCCTCTTCAAAAGCATAATTCATGGTAGCATTTCTAGACCAAAGGATAAGTTTCATTTTTGGAAGAAAAATCACATAGTGAAAACAAGCTAGGGTTTGAGTTATTAAGTAATTGATTTTCAATAAAATTTTCAAGAAAAGGGCCCTAATAGAAATATAGTGCATTTTAATCTATAGAATAAGAGATACTAAGCTAAACAAACTCTTTCAAGAATTTTTAATCTATTACTTAATAAATCAAAAGGCTAGTTTTTTAAGTTAAATAAGATGCTACATAGTTAAATGCAATTTGACATCAGGATTAGAGCTTGTGAATTAGTTAAGGCTCAAATTTTCCTATCTACAAGTAAGTCGAGTGCATTAAAAAGGATTCATAGGACTTAAAAATAAATTTTATGGTAATGAAATTTTGGCCAACTATTAAGCGACAACATAGACCCTCATTTTATTTAAGAGAAAGAGCTCAACTAGAATAAGGGATTTTGCCACATCAACTAGTAGAGTGAAAAGTTTAGTTCAGTAATGAACAAGGAGAAATGACTTTACTAAATGTATAAGTAGATTATAGAATGAGTAAGTGGATCTATGGAGAAAAGCTTTGACAAGTTTTGCAACCTAGGCAAAATAATGAGTTAGTATAGCTAAGTTTGGAATTTTATAAGATAACATGAAAGTGACTTTGCCAAGTTAGCTCAAAGTTTTAAATCATTAGAGAAGAAAAATAGCTTTACAAAGTAATTCCATGGCCATGTTAATGGTCATGTAAAGAAATCTCATAGAGTCAAAAATATAGTTCTAAAAATTGGCTCTTCCACATAGATATCATTTTAAGATAACTTAAGTAGTAAAGAATAGATGCTACAAAATGGCTCTACGAACCACATTATCATTTGATCATGAAGGATAGAGAGATCTTGCATGTATCATCAAAAGGATATCTAAAAAAAATCTTATTTTTGGTTCTATCACATTGGCTTCATTAATATGGCTGAGACTCATGCAGCTTAAATTTTTTGGTGAAATTCACTTCGCCATGTTAGTATATAAATAGAGGTTCTTAGAGCATTAAAATAGTTCTATTAAATAGCTCTACCATGTAAACTCTCAAGTTACTATATGTTCATATAACCAAAACATGGATCTACAAAGAAAAGCTAAATTGGCTCTATGAGCCACATCACTTGTATGAATCTACCTTTCCACTTTAGCTCTTGTAAAGTTAGTAAGCTTGTAGAATTGAAGAAGTCATTTCGAGAGGAAAGATTTAAAAGAATCTTGGCATAGTCAGAACAAGAAAGTGCTTATAGAATCAAAGATTAGCTCTACAAAATAATTCTACCATGTTAACTCATTGTGTAGCACTAGATTCATAGAGCTAAAAAGAGATTCTACAAAAAGACTCTTATATGTCATCAAATATCATGTTAGCATATTGGTATAGAACTAGTTTAGTATAGCTAGATTTCTATTCTATGAACAAACTCTTCCATGTAAGCAAAAGGCCTAGTTTGTAGAACTAAAAGAAGATTCTACAAAAATTTTTTATGAGTAATATGCTTAACCCAATATCTTCTATCACATAAGCTACTAAATGAGATTTTAAGAATGAAAATTGGCTCTACAAGAAGTGGAAGCAATTCTCTACATCACATCGCTATTCATAGTAAGAGCTTAAAATTAAACATTCTTTAGCTCTACCAAGTTACCCTTGACAAAAAATATGATGTTTATAGAACTAAACTTTAGCCTCACTAAGGAGTCATATTTCTCCATGCTTACATTGGAGGAATAATACTACATATAGAGTAAAAATATAATTCTACAAAGTACTTGTAAAATGAACTTTGCCACATTAACATATGCAATGACAGTCATATTGTAGAGCTAGTTTGTAGAGTTAAATTTCAACTCTACCAATGAGCTCTACCATGTTAGCATCTTCCACATCAGCTTCTAATAAAATCCTAGCTAATAAAATAACATTTTTATTCTACAAATAGATTATTTCATGCTAGAACTCACCACATTAGCTTCTACCATGTCAATTGTTGAGAAGTCCTACTTCATAGAGCTAAAAAGAGATTCTACAAAAATAGCTCTTTGAGGAACAAGCTTGATCCTATAGGTATATTTCCATTTTTTCCATATAAGTTATTTCCTTAAAGGCACATATATAGAATCAAGATTTGATTATACAATAGATAGCTAAAATAGTCCTACAAGCTAGACAATCATTTGTTCACATTATCATGTAGAGGAATGCTCATAGAACCAAAAATTAGCCTTACAAGATAATTTTACTTGATTAAATTCATGACACCAAAGGAAAGAGGAAAAAATAGAATTAAAACCATATACAACACATGGATTCTAGTTAAACAAAAATAGCAAAATGAAAAATCAGCTCTATAGGAAAATTTGTAACTCTACACAACCAAATGGGAAGCCCATAGTTAAGCCTTCCTAGCACTAAAATATGACTCTACAAAATAATTCCATGAGACGACTCTACCACATGAGCATAAAATAAGGAGCAATGCTTGTAAAGTTAAAATTTAGCTCTAAAATATAACTACAAAATAGATCTACCATGTCATCATTAGACTAGTTCAACCTTTTCGAGAAAGTATTACTTGAAGAGTTTAAAATGATTCTCTGAGAAAGAAAGTAAATGGTTCTATCATGACATCCTTTACTTATAAAGAACATGCTTTTAGAACCAAAATTTGACCTCATAAGAAAGTTCATTTTTGGTCCTACCACCTCAACTTTTGTGGAGCTTAAAGGTGATTGTGAAAATTTATTCCACCACGTAAGCTCTAGAGTTAGCCTATATTTGTTAAAGTGAAATCCAGTTCTACAAAGAAGCTCTAAGTGCAATGTAGCATACCAGCATGACAACTTGAAGATGAAGTTCGTGAAACCAAATTTTTGTTCTATGAGTAAGCTATGCCATGTTAGCACCTTCCACATAAGCTTGTAGAATCAACATATAAAGTCAAATTTAGCTCTATGAATAAACACAAAAAAAGAATCCTCCACATTAGCTTCTTCGAAGAGAAAGTTCCTGAAGTGCAAAAATGATTCTACATGTGTGGTTCTACAAGCCATGTGAAATCTTAGGGCCACCAAAAATTTTACATGTGTACATTTCATTTTAAATTTAACTTAGCAAAATAGGTAGCATAAACAATGTCAAATTCTTTCATAAAATAAGCTCAAATTTGGAAATGTGATATTTATAGTAAAAATTAAACCATTTGAGTCTTCAATGACATAGTACAAATAAAATCAGATACTACAAAAAGTAAATCGTGTAGCCTACTTCAAGCAAGAAAATTTAAGAGAGAATCTTCAAATATTAAAGACTAATATTTGGACATATTTCAAAAATATAGCCATTAACATCTATAGTTGAAGAGCGAAGTAGAGTTAAGATCTAGAATAGAGAAAAATGTAGAGCTATCATTAATGACATAGAGAAGCTTCAAGTTTTAGGAAAAATCCAGGATGTCACATAAAGAGAAGGAAGAAGCCCCTCAAGAACTTCAGGATATCGAAACTTTTATCTTCTCAGAATATTTATAACAATATAATCTAAATATTTATTAACTTCATCCATTGATTGATTTTGTGCACCTAGAACTAAATGTAGAAGAAGTTGACTTATTTAATTTTGATGAAAACTACAAATTGATAGAGAAGTTGATTTTGTATTCAATGGAATCATTGGAACAATGGTGCAAAATCTATGAGAAAGTAAGGCTACCTAAGCTCACTCTTAGTTATAGGAAGAACTTAATCTAGAATACCCTAAATCATATTTTAGTTAAGACATTTTGTGAGAATGATAAAATGCATTTCGATGAAACACTAAGCACTTCATTGATATTAGTATTAAGAAGCCATATGAACTCTATGGGATGATTGAACTAGACATTATGGATATTGAGGCCAATCATTACAATGAAAAAGCACTTAGTGAAAGGTTTTGGAATCACCCAAAGATAGGGAAAGCTATTTGACTACCTCCAGCTATTTGGACAAAGGCATGTGGCTATAGAAATGCCAATCCAAAAGCCTTAGAGCTTAGGTTTCCTCATTGCACTCTCATTTCTACCTAATTTTTTTGCTCCAATTGTTAAATAAATGCTATTTTAGATGTACATGTTTGGGCCTTGATATTTCTAAAGAACAATACATCTTTCTTCCAAGTCAAATTCATGAACAATGACCTCTAAAAGTGTTTGTTTGAGATTAAGAGGCAAGAAGCTCAATTAATCCTTAGCTTATTTTTATTAGATTTCTCATTAACTAAGGTGCTTGATCCCAAGAGTATGACCCTAATTTTCAAACAATGTGTTTTATAGAGAAGAGCTTAGCCAAAATACCACTCTTATGACTTCTTTCATGTTGTCTACTAAAAGAGATAGTGTGAGGAGCAAGATTCGGAATTTCTCATGAACTTTTTTTATCTCCATTTGATTTAGATAATTTTAGGAGTTTTTCCACCAAGAGTTGACCAATATGTGATCAATGAAATAACAAGAAAGTGCCATGGATCTATCTTCCTACATGCTTGATAGACTTATATTTTAATTGTAGGTTTCAAAGTTAAGGTTTTAAGCTATCTACGCTTGTAGCTCATTATCTAGCTACACTTGAGGTTGGTAGATAAATATGGAAAATTCTCCTAGACATGTTAAAAAATATATGCAAGTTTCCTCCTTAAGTTTATATTTTGAAAGTTTATAAATGCAAATCATCTAAAAGAAATGATAAGAGGGTATAGAGAACATTGTAGTCTTCCTCTAGCTTAGAAAAGTATTTATTCAATGACAAAGACTAGGAAGGTGCATTAATTTTATGAAACCAACATAATTTACTTGAAGGAATTAGACTAGGAGGTTCACTAGGCCAAAGAAAAAGCTCCAGTCTAGCTTTAGAATGGCTTGCTTATGAAGTTACTAATCTTAGCTTGTGATATCCCTATAATAGAGGTCTATAGACGATGGAAGGCAGAGAGCACCCTATAACTAGAGATTTCTAAGAAGAGCTCTTAACAATAATGAAGAAAAATTATTTCTCATGGAAGCTCCTTGAACCAGGAAATGCTATGCAAGATGAGAAGTTTCCTCTAAATGAGGAAGAATATGCTAGGGTAAGAGAAATAAGAAAGGTTAGAATTAATCCAGTATGAGTAGAGAAAGAATAGCAGTAGCAACCAGAACAAAAAATACTATAAGAGCTTCAACAATAGGAAGAGGAGCAACAAAGGTTGAAAGAATAAGAGTAATTGAAGCTAATTAATGATACAAAAGATGCTCTAGTTCAAATAAATGACTCAATAACCAAATAAGGTTTTGGAAAGAGTAGTGCTAAAGAAACGATTAGGAAGCTCGATAGCTTTGAGCTAGATTTAATGAATTAAGCTATCAAGACCCTCATAAATCATGGCAAACTATCAAAATAGTTGGATATGAATGGGCTTCAAGTACAAAGAATGGAGAAGATCTACCAAGAAGATGAAGAGTTAGCTAATAGATTATATATATAAGGGATAACATGAAGAGATTATAGCTTAAATTCTATAAATTTTGTAATTTTCTAAGGCTACTATATAAAGTTAAGAGCAGAATTGTAAAAATGGGTTTTTTTAGGACTTTTTGAACTAGCATTTTTTAAGAATCAACTTATAAAGACTTCTTTGTAATGGCCTTTTAAATAGGTTCCATTTATCTATTTTTGTTTTTATCTCTTAGATCATTATTTTTAGTTGATTAGAATTTCTTATTTCATCTAGCATTGGTATTTCATAGTTACATATGAATGGATTTCTAGTTTTGAAATAGGATATTTTCTCTCTGAAGTAAATGTCTAGCTTATTGTTGTTATTTTGGTTAAATGGGATAGCTCCAACAAGTGTGAGTCCTTAATTAGGTTAGCATTTAAATATTATCATCTTTTTTTGGTTACAAGCTTAATGAATAATTCTATTTTCCTTAGTTTTTCACTCTATTTAGCAAAGCTTTTATAATTCTACTTTAAGAAGTTAGCTAGTGGGTACCTCAAAATTTAAGATTGGCTTCTTCTATAAAACTACCCATTTATGATATGTATATGTTGTAATATTCAATGCCAAGTTAATAGGAAAGTTATTTAATTTCTTGCTTTTTGTTAATAGATAGCTAAGAGAGATAGATAATAAAATATATACAATACAATAATTCCTCAAATTGATTAGTCTTGTCTCATAAATAAATTTTTGTTGCTATTAGTCTCATGAACTCATTTACCAACTGAGGCTATTTGGAGGCATCTGTGCCTTGGTGGTACCAAAGAATAGCAACCATCTAAAACTAGTTTATTCAAAAGGTTATTGTCTTGTGGTAGAGTTATCTACAATTCCTTCACAATAGCTTTAACTGGTGCTAGAAGGAGGACCTCTTGGTTTTAAACAATTTATAATTTATTAGTTATATTAAATTAAAATTGGTTATAAAAAAAATAAGTTAGGTATTTTAGCTCATGAGTAGTTCCTCTAATAAATAAGAAGCTTTTAAAAGTACAACACATAAATTTAAACTTAGAATTGGAACTACATAAGGAGATACTAAAAGCATAATTAGAAATTCAAGCCATGGAATTAAGAAACAATGTATTAGAATATCCCCATTAGTTAAAGGCTTGCATTTTAAACAAAAAACTAAATTAAAAATAGGATCAACCGGTAGAACTTAGAATTTACAAATAATGACTAACTTACCCTTTGTTAACTCATTTCAATTATTCAAATCTTTGATGTTTACTAGTTACCATGACATTCTAAAATCAACATATAAATATAACCCACAAGCATATATCCTTGGTACGACTTATTTATCAGTGGAATATCTACACTTATTGGAACTAGCCCATGTTCATACAAATATTCAACAACTAGATCAAGCATGCAAGCTATTCTTAGGAAACCCAAGGGACATGGCACAAATTTGGTATTAAAACTTGCCAAGTAATAGTATCACTAGTTGGGAGGATATGAAAACATTGTTCATAGCTTAGTTTGGTAATCAGATCAAGCAACATCAACTATACAATGGCCTAGTTCAAATGAAACAAGGAAACCGAAGGTCTATAAGAGAATTCAACATTAAGTTTAAAAGATTGTGTGTTTTATTTCAAAACCAATTTTGACGAAAAAATGAAGTTTTAAGAGATACTTATTTGAATGCTATAGATCACAAAATCTCAATATGGGTATGAAGTACTCCAAAAGTTAATACTTTAGTAGACCTTTATAATGAAGCTATAGAATTAGAAATACAATTTAATTTATTCCCTAAAAATACACATCCTTCAACCAAAGAGACTCAAAAAGGGATATTTCCAATTCAAAATTTGACTCAATCCATGATGTTACCTTTAATCAATAGTTTAATGGAGTTACGAGGATAAAAGCTTGATAAAGATAGACTTTTAAAAGAGATGTGCAATAAATTATTAAGGTTGAGAAAGCTATTTCAAAAATGAAAGTCAAGGAAGAAAAACTTTTTAGAAAAGATAGAAAATCATATATCCAAGCTAAGTTCGATGATGTTGAAGAAGACTTAGCTAATTCCAACTTAATAGAATTTGAAGAAATTAAAGAATCCACATCCTCAAGCATTCATTATTCGGAAAGATCATCTATTGATGAAATATTTGAGGATTCAAAATTAAAATAGGGTCGTATAATTAGAGGAAGTATTTAAATAGGAATTAGTAAAATGATTAGATGTTTAAAATCCTAAGGATCAAGCTTATGAGGTAACTAATTTGGAGTGTTATAATGCTTCAAGGCTTTTTAATATTAGAAAAAAAGCTTCAATTGAACATAAAATGGAAATTGATGCAAGTTCTCAAAGAAAATTTGGATAGTTTCTATTGGTCATATGATCATTTAAGAACTTTTGAACTCAACATTATGACTCATATTATTCCTTTTGGAAAGACTATAAGATAGTCAAATAGAAGCTAACGAAGTTTAATCCACTCTTTGAGCTAGTAATGGAAGCAAAAATCAAGAAATTATTAGGAGATAGCATAATATCTTGGATTAGATATTCAAATAGATAGCTAATTTAGTGCTAGTCAAAAGAAAATAATGGAGATATAATACTATGTGTTAGTTTCAGGAATTTAAATAAAGCTTTGATTGAACATAGATATCCACAAGGATCAATGAAATGATAATAAAGATATCAAGATGTCAAATATACTCATTTAGATGGATTTTTAGGATATAATTAAATAATAGTATATAAACATGATATATTTAAAATAGCATTTATTACTAAATGGGGAACATTTATGCACAAAAGGATGCTCTTTAGTGTATCAAATGTAGGGGTGAATTTTCAATAAGCTATAGATAATGCTTTCAAAGAACTTATTGGAAAGTTCATTGATATTTCTTTAGATGATATAATAGTGTATTCAAAACATGAACTTGATCATATTTTAAATTTATAGTAGATATTCACCAAATATCAAGAGTTTAGTATTTCTTTAAATTCCAAAAAATGTACCTTTGGAGTAAGATCAAATAGTTTACTTTGGTATATAATATGTCAAAAAGGAATAGCTATTGATCAAGCTCGAATAAAAGCCATTCAAGATATTGAACATCTCACAAATAAAAAGGAATTAAGAACCTTCTTTAAAAAATAAACATTATCAAGAAATTCATTCTTGGATTTACTAAAATAACAAAACCTCTTTCACATGTGTTGAAAGAGGACATTGAAGTAAGAAAGAGCAAAGAATCACTTGAAGCTTTAAATCAAATTATTAAAGAGATTTTAGAAGCTCTATATTTGGTAAAGTCTAAATTAAAGAAGATTTATAGCTTTATGCTTTCTCTTTGAAAATCTCATTGGCTGTATTATTAACATAGAAGGATGGAACAAGAAAAACTAATTGTATTTTTTGGCTACCAAGTAAAATATGCTAAAAGAAGCAAGTGTTTATCATGATTAAAGCCTTAGGACATTTTAAATACTATTTTCAAAATACTTTAGTTCATATTATGACCATAGAGCTAGCTGTAAGACTATTTCTATATCAAAATAAAATTGGATTTAAAAAGAGCTAACTGGATAATCGAGATCCAATAATTTAGTTTTACTTTAGAAACCTACAAAATAGTACAAAATATGGGATTAGCTAGGATGATGGAAAAATAATCTAAGCAAGAAATACTAACATTCTCTGAAAATAAAAATTGGTAATATGACATAGTAAAATTCCTTATCAGCCAAGAAACTCCCAAGAACCTATCTATACACAAAGAAAAAGCATTTATAATCAAAACCAAGAGATACATCTATACTTAGGGAATTTTGTATGGAAAGGATTTCAGAGTTATTTTGTTGAAATATGCATCAAATATAAAAATAAAAAAATATTGATATAATTCCATTATAATCAAGGCCTATATTATGAATCTCCAATAGCTACAATGCAACATATATTGAGATTTGGCTTTTATTGGATCATTATGTATAAGGATGTGAGAGATAAAATTTTAACCTACCACAAGTGTCAAATACATGGACTGAAGCCAAAGAAAGCTAATGGCCCACTAAAACTAGTGATAATAGGTATACCTTTCCAAAGATGGGAATGGGATTTTATAGTAGCTATAGCTCCATCTAAAGTAGACCATAAGGTAGATACAAATTTTGGTTCTACGATTGTCATTTTGCTTTCCAGGATTTCCATCTGCGCTTAACGACGATGATGATGATGATGCACAGGTGACTCTGAGCAGCAGAAGCAAAACAAAATACTACGATTGCTGTAGAATATTCTCTTGTGGTAGGATTCTTATAACTTAAAAACTAGGACGCGGCAAGGAAAAAGAATGGTGGCAGGAAGCAGAAATTGGCTCTGTGCGTCTGCGCATATCCGATGAGCACGGTGATCCATTGTTTTTGAATAGCGCAGATGAGCTCCTGCTGCTGACTGCAATCTCTACCGAATAACCCTCGTTCTGGATCGTTACCACACTACAGACCCCAAGAATTTTAGGGACGACTCCGATCATGATCTTTGGAATTTTTGGAATGGAAAACTGAGGCTGCATTTTGTGATTTTTGAGTTGATCTTCGCTGGATGAGAATGGCGTTTTGAATTCAGATATTAATGAAGAAGCGACTGAATCAGAATCATATCCCTATTCCATCAACGCTGACAAATTTTGGAAATATAGCCGTTGCTGACATTCGTGTCTATGCCGCACATCGCACGCCGTCCGTAGCCGCCGCCGTTCGGGCCTCCGACGCGCATCTCCTTTTGTTGGCGTTTGCTCGCTGCTATTCACACTGATTCCTGCACACCCCCGGATCTGCAAACGCCCTCCTCTGCACCGACATCATTTGCCCTAGCTGCAATAGCACTTGATTCGGTTTGATTGGCCTAACATAGATCTACGAATTCTCCTCCCGCGCTTTACCTGCCTGATAGATTTGAGTCGAAGTGGTGGTTTGGCGTCAACGGGTTCACTGGTGCTTCCGATCCAGGAGTGCGACGTAGGGCTGCACTGTTGTTGGCAGAGAAGAAATTTGCTACAATGCAGTCATGGAAGAATCTCAAGGCCCGTCTGATTCTTCTCAGCAAGGAAGTCCCCCCAACTCCACTAATATTGATTTTTTTATTCCGGATGATCTTTCTGATAATGTAGCTGAAGAATTTTCATCTCGGTTCATTTTTATTCAAATTATGGATTTTATTCCCCGATCAGTAAATCTCAATTTGTACATCAAATCTATTCTACAATCTCA
>MNCI01014438.1:1012639-1033728 GCA_015680685.1 Gnetum montanum
AACAATAAAACCATGTACTGCAAGGTTTATCCAATCAAGTTCATCTTTATTACCGTACACAACTTGGGTTCAGGTTACAAGCTGCTCGAATAAAGAGCCGTTCACTCTAGGACTCCTACTGCGGGCACATGGGAAAAATTCTAACTCTGGAGTGATCAATCTGCCAAAGCTTCACTAATTCTAGCCAGGATTGGGAAATAAGGGAAGTGCCGCCTCTTATTTATAGATATGGCAGCAGACCGCGATATTGCATACGCGACATCACAGGGAAAGACGTGATATCGCGGCACTATGCATGTCACGTCTCATCAACATGGTATAGAGAATAGTTCAGTCTTCCTCTAGCATAAAAAAACATTTATTTAATGGTAAATGCTAGGAAGGTACATCAACCTGATGAAATCGACATAGTCTATTTAAAGGGCTTAGACTAGGAGGTTAACTAAGCCAAAGAAGAAGCTATAAGTAGCTTAAGAGGAGCTTATCATAAAGTCACTAACCATAGCTTGTGATGTTCCTATAATAGAAGTCTATAAATAAATGTAGGATAGAGAACACCCTCTAGCTAGATATTTCTTAGAGAAATGTCTAACAATAATGGAGAAAAATTATTTCTTATGGAATCTAATCAAGCTAGAAAAAAAGATATGCCAGATGAGAGGTTTCCTCTTAATGGGGAAGAATATGCTAGGATAAGAGCAATAAGAAAGGATAAAATTGATCAAGTACGAGGAAAGAAAGAACAGAAGTAGCAACTGAAACAACAAAGGCTGAATAATCTTCAATAGTAGTAAGAGGAGCAACAAAGGCTAAATAAATAAGAGATATTGAAGCTAATTGAGATACAACAACAATACCAAAGAGAAAAACAAGTTCATCTTTAGCCCTTACTTTTTTCTTTGGCTACTTGATGAAGGAAATAGCTTGGTCATTCAAAATAGATAAGAAAGAAGCTAGGAATATACTAAGCCAAAATCTACCTACTATAACTAAGATAGAGGCTAGTGTCATCTTCCAATACAAAGAAGATTATCCATAAGTAGGAAAGAAAAAACTCACTATGCCACATGAATAAATGTCAGATACTATAGCTCTTTTGATTATAGACATGACATAAATAGCTAATAATCAACTAGCTAACTTAAAATAGTTTTAGTTATAGAATGAATAATAAACATTGAATCTATGAGGGGAATTGAAATGCCTAACAGAAAAGAATGAACAACTTAAAGAAATGATAAATATAAAAGAATCATTGGTAGAAAACAAAGATTAAGTAATGGCCCAGTTAGAGGAAAAAGTAGTTGTAATAAGTTATGAACTAGAGCAAGCTAGAAAAGGTAAATCTCTAGATTACTCTCATCTTGCCCTTCCATGCATTAAGAAAATAATTGTTAAGATGGAATATGGAAAATAATGGATGAAATAAGCAAGACAATAAATTACAAAGATGAAAGAGAAGCAAATCATGTCCATACAAATTGAAGAAAGGATTCAGGAATTGTATGAATTGGCTACAAATAAAAGAGGATAATTTTCCCCACAAACAAAGCTTCCTTAACTTGATGATGATGGTAGTTATAGGTATCATGAATGAAACTCCTTTAAAAAGTGTTAATGTTTGAATATTTTTATTCTAGTGCAAGAGTTGCTCTAGTTGAAATAAATGACTCAATAACCAAATCAGGTTTCGAAAAAGAGTAGTGCTGAAGAAATCATTAGAAAGCTCGATATCTCTAAGATAGATTCAATGACTTAGGCTATTAAGACCCTCATAAATCATGACAAACTATCACAAAAACTAGTTATGGAAGGGCTCCAAGTACAAAGATTGGAGAAGATCTACTAAGAAGATCTACAAATTATAATTAAGGAGAACATGAGTTAGCTTAAATTTTGTAACAATTGTAATAGCCTAAGGCTACTATATAAAGCCTAGAGTAGAATTGTAAAATGGAGGGATCTTTTTGAGGACTTTTTGGACTATCATTTTTTATTAATCAACTTATAAGACTTCTTTCTAATGGCATTTTAAAAGGGTTTCATCTATCTCTTTTGGTTTTTATCTCTTGGATCATTATTTTTAGTTAATTAGCTTTTCTTATTTCATCTAGCATTGGTATTACATAGTTACATATGAATGGATTGCTAGTTTTTGAATAGAATATTTTATCTATGAACTAGAGATCTAGCTTATTTTTGTTATTTTGGTTGGATGAGATAGCTCTAGCAATTATTAGTTTTTAATTAGTTTAGCATAGAAATATTATCATCTTTGTTAAAACTTAATGAATAATTTTACTTTTCTTAGCTTCTTGATCTATTTAGCATAGCTTTTACGATTTTTGAAACACCTCACAAAAAAATCATGTAACAAATATGAATTCTTAACATCAAATTTACATTGTAATTTGATGGGAACTTAAAAGTAGGCATAATTATCTTATTTTCCCATCACAGATCCTATCCTATGGCTTTATTTTGCTAAATTTTTGAGCATTTCTCACTATGTAAAATGAAATTTATAGCCTAAAAGCTATAATTTCATCTAAGGTAACATATGGAGGCTCAAAATATTAATACATTACGAAAATTTGGCAACAAAAGCCAAAAATGTTGATGGCCTATAGGTTAGAATTTGGATCATGAAAATAGCCCAAATATGCCACAAATTTTGGTAGGAAAAGCTCCATACATTGGTGACAAATACACTATAATTTTGAGTGGTGGAAAGTACCACATATGTTGGTATTTCATGCCCAAAAACTCAAAAACATTAGCATCCCATATGCTACAAATTTTGATCACCAAAAGCATTAGAAACTTTGTATGGAATGTTAGAAATTTGGTAGAATCTATGGTCTATTTAAATTAAAGCTTGCATCATTTTTAAGACTCTTGAAAAATTTGCATTCAAGTCATACTTGAGGCTTTTAGAGTATCACAAGCATTTAAGAGTCCACAACTGATGAGACGCGGTTTACACTAGGCCGCGATATCGCGTACGNTCCAACTAGAGCAAATTATTGAAGTAGAGAGAACCACTAATAGATAAAGTTCTAGAGTAGATTTGTGTGGATGTTTTATCAAAACACACCCTTTGATATGGTCAAATTTTAAAGATATTCTTATATTTCTTGGATTTTGAAAACCCACAATCTATATTTTTTAAACCTTTGTTTTCAACATTTCCTTTCATAGTAATTAATACTAAATTTTGTAGTATTAGTTTATTCTACAATATTTGCTCTATCTCTCTATTCATTTTTTCTACACTGCACCTTGCAATTTAAATGTTTGTTTGCATTTATTTTGTTATTACTTGGTAATAGACCCTTCAAGTCATCAAGCAATCTACAAGATCATTTGAGGTGCTCTAAATCCTTTTTGAGGCCTATGGATCTAGAGTTATATGGTTACTTGCTAGGATTTTCGCTTCTTATAGCATCAAATTTTTCAATTATAATTTTTGGTCCTAGAAAAAGGACCTCTGCCTAAATTCTTCACTAAAAACCCATTGCACATTTTATGCCTATTTTTTTCCTCATCTTTTAGCTTTTTTTTTTCGTTAAAAACAATTTTTGGGTTTTCCCAAAACACAATGTATGAGTTTAAAGCTAGTTTAGCCACAATAGAAAATTTTGTTACTATTTTTACACTACAGTATGTAGCATTTTCAATCTTGCCTACAAGTTGTAATTTTAGAAGAAAAATAGCATTACCTTAACTCCCTCCTTTGATAGTTTAAAAATTAATTTACTACATTTCAATTCAAATATTTATTTTTGCAATTATAGTGCATGTTACCTTACCTATTTTCTATAGTTGTAGTTTATCATTTTCCTCTACTTCACCCCACATGTTATAGCACCATCCCCTCCCNAATTCTTAATTTTTCATTGTAGTTATAGTTCCATACATTAGAATTTTTATATGTCAAAAATTCTAAACATTTGAAGTTTCATATGTTAGAAGTTTTATACATTAGAAGTTCCATACATTGTAGGTTTCATACATTGAAAGTTTCATACGTTCAAAGTTTCATACATTAGAAGTTTCATACATTAGAGGTTCCATACATTGGAAGTTTTACATGTTGGAAGTTCCATATGTTAAAAGTTTAATACATTGGAAGTTTCATACATTGGAAGTTTTATATGTTGGAAGTTTTATACATTGGGAGTCTCATATGTTGAGATTTTCATATGTTGGGAGCTTTAATCCTTATTAACAATACTTAAAGCCTTTACTAGATTACATAAGAAGCTAGCCTTACATCATTAATGTTTTTTCATCACTCAACTATTTTACCACATAACATAGCATACATGACCTCAAACTAGGAAGCCATCTGCATCTACAATTCTAAGGATCTAGCTGTAGTTCAGTGTAGATAGTTCCTTAGGTGGATTGGGCTAGAACTAGGTTACATAAACATAAATGAAAAACATTACTAAAATTCAAGTTGGCTTACTTATCCCTTATAGAAAGTTAGATTTAAAATGTCAAATCAAGATAATCCACAAAAATGGAAAGAAGTATATTCTCTCTCCTTATGATCAAATCAAACTGACTAGATTCCATACTTGTATGTTGGTGCAATTAGTATACCTAAATAAGGCAAGTCAGGAAGTTAGTTTGGATCAAAGCTAAGGAGACTAGGATGAGTTTGAGGCTAAGGATGAACCACATACATTCCTAGGAGACCTTATGCAATGATCTACTCTAGAGATGGCCACCCCCAACTTTGCATCCCCCATCTCAATTATAAATCAAGAACCTCATGTCTCCTCTATGAACCAAGTTTCTTAACCTATCATCTTGTTTATCTCCAAGATCACCATAACATATTTTGTAATAACACACCTATCTCAACAAGCTTTTAATTCTATCTCATTATTTACATCAATGCCTTTTGCAACTCAATATCATTCAATATGTCCATCACTAGTGGTATCCATTAGACCACTTTCTTTCACCATACTAGTGATCTCCTCTTGGAATTCTAGGCTTTACAAGCCTTATATACCTTCTTTGTTTCCTTCTTTTCTCCTGTTCTAACTCAAACATCCTCCTCCTTATTCAATCCATCTACATCAATGGTCACACAACCACTTTAGTTTATTCTAATGCTAATCACATAGCCCTAAGATACTCAACCTCATTCACAATCATGAGTATAAACACAGTAGCCTATAGGGATGTCCCAAGGCTTGGATCAAGCCTTGCAAATGATCTAAGACCTTACTACAAAGCTACGGAGGCTTACGACTACAAAGCTACAAAGCTACGGTAAAAATTATGGATTTCTACTAGGATGATCCCATAAGCCCTACAATTTCTCAAATAACCTTACCTATGTGGATGCCTATCCCAAGCTTCATTGAATATAATGATGAAGGAGATCCTAATGTACATCTATTTGTCTTCCATTTTGAGTACCTCTTTTTACAAGCTTGGCCTCATACAATACTACGTAGTTTCCCTATGTCCCTCAAGGGAAGGCTTTGTATCAATATCAAATCTCACCTAGATGGTTTGTTTCTACTCTTGAAGACTTAATAAACCAATTTTTCAACCACTTTAGATACAACATTGAAACAACTCATGAATGTTATGTAGGGAACACTTGAACTAGTTCAAAGGTTCATTCATAGATGAAATTCAATGGTCAATAAGATTCTAGAACATATCTCTGAAATCCACCTCTTGGTCATCTTCAAGAGAGTGGTAAATGACTTCATCAAGTCAAAGATCTACTACTTAGAGCCTTGATCATTGAGTTAAGCCTTTTCACAAACTAAAAACATTGAAGGGGCAACTAACACAAGTACCAATCTGGTCTATGTGGCCTATGAAAGCCAACACATGAGGAGGGATAGGAAGAAAACTAAGAAAGAATAAACAACCATGGTTGCAATAAAAAAAGAATCAAAACAAGAAAAACGATGGAGAACACCACCATGTAAGACATCATCTATCCCATCTAAACCATCCACTTCCTATGCTCCCAAATAGCCAAGATCAAATTTTGATCAAAATGATTGATCAAAGTACACTAAGTTGCCTATGAAGCCCTCTGAGCTTCTAGAATGGTTTCTTAGAAACAACCGTATTTAACTTCAACAACTATCTAAGGAAGTTCTTGAGAGGCATGATTATCTTTGTGAGATAGTTATGGATCCAAAAATAACAACCAAAGACTATCTAAGACTACAAAAGTACTTTATATTGGATAGGTTTTGTCATTATCATCAATTGGATGATCATGATACCAATTTTTTTCTAACATTAAAATATGACCTCCAAAAGATGATTGATCATGGATAGCTAATGTTGAATGAGCCCAATACTCCAAACACCAACAATTACTCTTATACTAAAGCCTTGTTCATAATAATCAAATGGTCTAATCTTCTTAGAGAACCACTTGTCATCAAAGTACTAATAGCTAGTAATCATCCTTAAAACATAAAGTCTAAAATTCCCTTCATCATTAGGATACCACCATCTCTAGTTCCTAAAAATCCTTTTGTTATACATGTTTCACCTTCAAATGGCATCAACATCATAATCCAAAAAAAGTGTTACCAACCTCCTTAAGGCTAGACAGCCTTTCATTATTAGGGTTCCTCCACTACCCACAAGAAAACCCATAACAATCCATGAAAAAAGCTTACCTATAGTGTCCAATAAATCAATGATTAAAAAGAAACAATGATTACAAAGGAAATGAAAAAAACCTATCACCAAACCAACAATTAAGCCTACTAAAAGTAGCCAACAACAAAAATCTTGGAAGAAGGTTAACCCACTAAGACCTACATGAAGATTAGCTACACCCATGGACAAGGGACCCAAGGCACATATGTTAAAACCTAAGCCAAAAACTCTAAGAAGAATGGAGGAACTTAAGACCACCAAGGCTAAAAGATCACATGCCAAGAGAATGAATTTCCTTGTAATAGTGTAACAAGCCAAATAGTCCATCAAATAGAAGAGAAAATCCTTGAACTTGTATGACCTAGTCAACACCTCTCTTACTCATAGACATAAGCTAGCTCAAATTTTGATCTCTATCCCTATGACTGGAAACATGCCTAACAACAAAGAGTCCATCCACTTTATCATTGAGAAATCTTTACTTAAGGAAAATTTGCATCAATCCATGCTCAACTTTCATGATAGTGAGATGTAAACTGGCTCACAAAATAGAGAATCACTATCTGCTCCTCTTCTCATTACCATATGTGTTGGTAGGTATAAGTTTTATCATGTGCATGTAGATGATGGGGTGATGACCAACATGATACCATTCATCATTGTTGAGAAATTAGGCTTAACCAAGAACATCCAAGAAACCTCTACCTTAGCACTCAAGTCATTGAATGTACTTGTTCAAGGATCTATCCCCTTAAATTTTGTAGCTAGGGAATAATTTCCCACATCTACCAACTTTCTAGTGGTTTAAGAGATACCTAGTTTTAACTTAATTCGTAGGAAGGCCATCACTTGCTAATCTTTTTAGGAGTTTCATTTGTTATACAAGGATGGTGAAATTATCATTCACGAGGATAACATGTTTCTACCATCTATCAACAATGTCAACATTTACCAAGGCTTGGAGATGGAGTTTTAGGATGAAATTTCTAATGCTCAAGTTGGAGCCAAAAATAGCAACATTGTTAATAACATCAAACCTACAACATTAAAGGATCAACAAAAACACCTGTTGATTATCATATCAAATGGGAAGAATACTAAAACTAGGATCATATAAAAGAATACCCTTGATCTATTGGAGATCAAGTGACAAATTCATATTAAGCATCATATTCTGTCATTTATCAACTACTATTCACTTACTTTTATAGCCTTGTATCATGTTTCATTATTTATTTTATCCGTATATGCTTTTCTAAGGCTATCCCATACTTGTTAGACAAATGTGGCCATAGCTCGCCAAGGCCTAAAACTGGCAAGACCATGGCCTACTAAGACCTAAAACTAGTAACATGATGTCCTGCCAAGGCTTAAAACTAGTAGGAACAAGGCCTATGAGGACCTAAAACTAGTGAATATGTGGCCCCCTCTTCTTTTCATTATTTATACATTATGATCTATTTACCTTATGGAAATTTTGATAGTTTTACTTTAACATTTATGCCTTTATTTTACAACTTTATAACATCAGTTTTACTTTGTGACCTTCGCTTTCATTTTTGTCTTAGCTCATGACCTTCTTTTACTATTTAAGTTTGCATAAAAATATAAAACATAGAAATGTATAAAACATAAAAATTAAGATAAAAAAGTAGTCATGGTCACATTATGTAATAAGTAATAAAAATAAAATGTCCATGTTATAAAGCCATAGTCGCACTATGAAACAATAAAAAATAAGATATAGTTTCTAAGGCTATGCTAGCCAAAGAAAAATAATTCTAACAACATAATAAAAACAAGCATGAAATGTTCAATAGTAACCAAGATTAATCCATAGGAGAGTGGAGGGAAAAGGAAGATCATTATCATTAACATTATCACCAATATTATTACCAACTTTATTACTGTCAACAGTGGAGGCCTATAGCTAAACAAAACATTAAAACTATTAAAATATAAAATCACTTAAAATAAAGTAGAGCATAAAAAATCACATAAACATTCACATGTAATATTTTTTAAGCATTAAAATACCAAAATATTAACCAAAATAAATTCATACACAAAACCAACCATACCAAATTCCATGTACCCTCCTATTCACCAATGTCATAATGGTCATACCTTGTGCTTTAGCTATAAGTTAAGAGTTTACAACAAATGCCCGATAGGTAGACAAGATTTAGAAGATATATGATGCCTATCATTGGAAAAAGTGGCTAACTCTCTCAAGCTTCTTTAGATAGATTCATTTGGTCATTTTTCAATTTAAACAACAAACCATGTTGAAATGTTGTTGACATTTTAGCACTAATGTTCACATCAAAGTAAAGTTGTGTGGCTATACCACCATTTGTTATGTCTATGTGATAGATTTCTAGAAAATGAAACAATCAATCAAATTTTTCTTAGAAAATTCTTAGAAGAAGTGATCAAAAGTAAAATTTACGATGAATAATTAATGAAAAATTAAAAATGATAAAACAATCAACATTGTATTTTCATTATGACATGCCTTTAACTCTAGAATATCTATCATAGAAACAAAATTAAAATGACATGCTCCATGCCAATGCCAATTTTTCCTTTCCTCAAATCAAACAATCATTATTTTGGGCTTCAAGTTGCTTATAAATATATATAGTGGATTTCAAGGAAAATTAAAAAATAAAAATGATTAAAATATTGGCATTAAAAGTTGATTAAGAGCATAAAATGAAGACTAGCTTTCTAACACAAATGATAGTAAGAAATAAAGACCTCTTCTACTTTGTGGAAAAAGAAAATTTTCAAAAACTCTAGTGTTCATGCTTGAAAGTGCTTGATCAAATAGTTGACATTGGAATTCCATTAATAACATAAATCCATAACTTTGTAGTCTTTCATACAAATATAAAATGAAAGTGGCCTCAGATAGCCTATCCGAGTTTTTCTTCACAAAATTCAAAAATTCAACTATCCATGCTTTGAATCAATTGTTAGTTTTGGCTACTATTAGACATGATACATTGTTGTTATTTCAATTATAATGTTACAGTTGTTTATTTTGGCTATCATAGCCTTTGGAAACTATGTACCATTTTTTGTGTTGTTGATTGTTGCATAGTGCAACTATGGCTATCGAACATTTTTTTTGTTACCACATGGTATGACTATGGCTGTTTTTTAAAAGTTTGGTTTAAAGCATATTTTTTTTGTTTCTTATGTTTAATATTTTTATGGAGTTTTATGATTTTATGTAAAAACACAAGAGAGGATAGGCATGAATTGTAAGCTTGATGCAAGAATGTAAAGTAAAGGCTACATAGTAAAGTAGTAAATACGGCATAATAAGGCTAAAATTTGCAAAGTAACATAAAGTAAATTAAANATAATAAGGCTAAAATTTGCAAAGTAACATAAAGTAAATTAAAATATGTGAATAAAAGTTGAGAACTAGGCTATAAAGTAAAAGGCTAAATGGTATGACACACAATTGAATGATTAGATGATGTACTCAATCATGCAACTATTTTCTAATCTTTGAAAGATTAGGGAAATTGTAAGGTCTCTAGTCAATGATTTTATACTTTCCATTCCCTTCACTGATAATGTTCAATGGGAGCTCTTCCCATGGTTCATTTATGACCTCATCATCATTGACCTTGTCTTGGTTTACATCATTGTGCCTCTTGACTTTGTTTTGAAGAGTAGGAGTTTCTTCTTGAAATTCTACCTCAAATCCTTATTCTATGTCAACGTTGTTGATAGACAAGGGGACTACACTATCTCCATGCATTATAACTTTATCCTTCTTGTAAGGAATATTAATTTCTTAATGAATAAGAGAAGAGACTTCTTGTACCTTAACTATCTAAGGACTTTCCAAAATTAGGTTGAATTTTGGTATCTCTTCCACCACTACGAAATTCATAACTGTGGGGAATTCTTCCCTAGTAATGAATTCTAAAGAAATGAATCCTCTCACTACTACTCGTAATCCATTATAGAACTTAAGAGCAAAAAAGAAGGTACTCTACATATGTTCTACCAAGCCTAGACATTCTATGATGGAAAAGGATATAACATTTGTAGCCACTCCATCATCAATGTGCACCTAGTGTACCTGGTATTGAACAACCATTATGGTTATAAAAAGAGGGACTTTCAACACGTCACCACTTTTTGGACTGGACTTTACCTCACTATTATAAAATAGTAAGGAAGTTGACTTTGTTTTTTCCTTGGGTGAAGGTGATACCATTACTTCATGAATGGACAATTCAATGGTTAGAATATCTTCATTGGTAGGAATAGAGATCAACATCTTAACTAAGGCCTTACTGTGAGCAAGAAAGGTCATCACTAGGTTATGTAAGCTTAGAGAAGTGTTCTTTTGTTTAAGTGAAACCTTGACTTGTTCCATTGTCGTGAGAAAGTATTTGTCACTATTCATGATTTTTTTGTTCTTATTGTCCTTTACTTCCTCCATTCTACCTATAATTTTGACCTCATGCTTTAGTGTTTATGGAATAGTCTCCTTTCCTTTCTCTTGTTGTTTATAGTCCTCCCTAGATTGACTCATGGAAGCAACTTGAGCATTGAAGCTCATGAAAATAGCTAAGAGAGGTGTAGGCTTCGATGAGCCTACTTGCTTCCACACCTTTTTTTGTTTACCATCCTTGGCCTTGGGTCTAGGGATTGGCTTTTTGCATTGTTTTGCTAGTGACTTTTTGTTATTTGGTTGCAAAGAAGTTGTTGCATTGACTACCATGAGAGTACATTGATTAATTTGAGCTACAAGCTTAACGATGGTAGAAGGAGGCACTCTAATAAAAAATGGTTCTTTGGGAAGCGTAGGGGATGGTATCCTTATAACAAAAGAAGTCCTTGGACTCAATGAAGTTGAAGCCATTTCATCATAAGGAGGTATTCAAGTTGCAAATGGCTCCTTGATAGGTTTAGGATTGTCATTAAAGTTGAATGTGGCTATGGTATAAGGGTTACTATTAGCATTCAATAGGTCTTTATACACTTGCATGCTTTAGTTTTGAGGCCTAACTGGATTTGATGTGTTTAGTACCAACTTACCATTATCTATTATGTTTTTGCAAATAATCCTTTAAAGCCAAGAAAAAATTAGTATCATGGCTAGGAAGCTGGTAGTAATGGTAGAATTGGTCTAGTTTAAAGTACCTAGGCATAAGTGGATTATCCTTGGTGATCATAATGGAATCTTTAGTATTCTCACACAAATGGTCATGCCTCTTGCAAGTAATTTTTGTCATTTATTTATATTGGATATGGCCACTTTGGAGCAACTATTCAAGAATCATAGATGGTTTCATGGACAACTTTATATATTTGGACCAATCTTTTCTTTCAATATTAGGCCTAGGTGGGTTGGAGGTGGAGGCACCTAACATTGAAGGTTGATAGGCCATGGTAGGGGCCTTACATTGGGTTGTTTTTAGCCTTTGTGTTGCTTTTGTGTCTTTGGCCATAATGGCCATAACTACATGGTTTTGTTTCCCTTTATCCCTATCCTTTCGCATGTGTTGGTTTTTTTATGTTACATATGCTAGGCCATGCTTGGCTTTTGTAGCATCCTTTATGTTTTTGGTTTGGGAATAGGCCTGGATAAGTGACTGCGAATCTAGGTAATATAGTTTGGACTTGACAAAATCATTAATCATCCCCTTGAAAATGGCCAAAAGATGTGTCTCAAAGATGGTCTTAGGTATTTCATGGAGTGTGGTGTTCCATCTTTGTATAAATATTTGGATAGGTTCAAGGAGTCCTTGTTTGATCTTCATCAGTTGGTCTAATGTGGTATGAGGTTTCAAGTTGTACTTGAGATGGTTAACGAATTGTGCAATCAAGTCCTCTCGAAAGGTAATGGAGCCTCTAAGCAGAGCACAGTACCAGTCTAAGGCTTTCCTAGTTAGTGACATAGGGAAGATACGCATTACAGTATGAGTCCAAGCTTGTAACAATAATTACTAAAAAAAAAGGTAATGAGGTGTGAGTTAGGATCACCCTCACTATCATACTTAATGAACTAGAAGATTGGAATGCCCATGGGAAGAGTTATCTATGAAATGACATAACTGATGGGGTCATCTTGGTAGAAGTTCATGATCTTAACTTCCTAGGTGGTGGAAGCTTTAAGCTTCTACAACTCTTATATAAGGTTCTGGATCATTTGAAAGATTTTGTCTAAGCCTTTGAGCATTCCAATAAGTTGGGGAGTTTGAACTAATGGTTGCAAAAGGATTTTAGAGACCTAGGACTATGCAATGGCATTGGTATCAAGGAAAGGGGCTATGTGATCATTGTGGAAGGAGGATTAAACAAGGAAAATGAAGTTTGAGTTGGAACTTGGCAAATAAAGGGGATAGATAAGTGTAACAGGCTTGTAAACTTTAGGATCCCAAAGAGGATCTTGCTAGTAGACACCACTAGGGTTGGGTGCATAGAACAAGCTTGAGTAGTGAAAGGAATCAATGAGAATAATGATGCATATTGAGACATAGGTTAAGATTGGTGGGTAACAATTATAGGTATTAGGCTAAACATGGTGGGATATACAAGGGAAACTAAGGAACCTAAGCTATAAGAAATACCAAGGATGTAATGCTAGAAATAGTTGCTTGGGGAGCTGACTGTTGCAAGAGGTTTTCAATAAAAGTGTCTTGCTCCTACTCTACCTCAAACTCATCTTGTTCCTCTCAATTTTCACCCAAATTGTCTTCCACACTCTTCTTATTGACATCAATTAGTTGTGTCAACACTCACATAGAAAAATGCGGTAGATGGATTTGATCATAGGGTGATGGGATATATTCTTTTCCATTCCAGTGGATGATTTCATATTGATGTTTGGTGTTAGACTTAGAGCATGGAATGATGAGGCTAGCCTAGATTTTGGCACAAATAAATTCATAGAACTCTTCATTAATAATCGTAAAGTCAAGTTCCTATCCCCTTCACCTAATAGATTTCCTACATTATATGACCATTAGATCCTTAGGAACATAGACATGAACTACTTCTTGGTTAGAGGACATGTGTGTTATATTATGGGGTAATACCGTTGAATGAGGAAAAGGCATAAATAAAGTGTTAAACTAGATAGTTGGCTAACTGGCTTAGCGTATAGACTACTTAGCATGTAACACTGTATAGTCTATGGAAGTCTCAACGTGCAAGAGTTCTTAGTGTGTGGAACTACATAGACTTAACCATGTTACAACTACAAATTAGTAATTTTTTCAAAAAAAAAATTAAAAATGAAAATGGCTAAGAACCTACAAAGTGTAAGCTATGAAACAAGAGCAGTAGTGTTCACTACAACTACAAAAATAGTGCAAATGGTAACGGTAGCACTGTGCACTACACTGGAGGAAAGTTAATTTTTATATTTTAACAATGTAGCGAATGGTGGCAACACTACATACGATAGTTGACAAAATTAAGGTAAAACAAAATGATTAAAATAGGTCATAGGCCACATTCTGGATTTTCTAAATACCCAATAGAAATTTGTAGGTTGCAGTTCACATGTTGGATTTTGGAAAATCCACCACAAATTTTGAAAAAGTTAAAATGACCAATATCCTTGCAAGCCATACACTGGGCATTAGGGAGACTTGGTACCAATGCAAGATTGTTGAAAAATGACACTCATTATAGGTCACACATTGGGCCTTAGAGAGACCCAGCACCAGATTTTAGAATTTGTTGTTGATGAAATTAATGGAAGGCTAGATGTTGTGCTTCAAGAAAGCTGGACACAAATTTTGAAAAGTTAAATAGTCTAGCCTAGTTGCAGGTCACATGGTGGGTTTTGGGAAAACTCAGCACTTAATAGGAAAAAATAAAAGGGGCAAACTAGTCATAGGCCACATGCTGGGTTTTCAGAAAAATCCAACAATGATTTACAAGTTGTAAACCACATGCTAGGTTTTCTGAAAACCCAACACTGACAAAAAAAATTAAAATTGAATTTTAGTAAACAAGTTGAGCGAAGGCCCTCCTTCTAGTACTAGAAAACTATAGTGCTTGAAAAATTTGCTATTGTAGATTCAAATAATTTCAGTGCAAAATAGTTTCAACTTAGGATCCATGGGCCTTGCGAAAAAAGTTCTAGAACACCTTGGATGGTCTTGTCAATCACCTAAGGAGTTAGAATTCTATTACCGAATCAGAAAATAAAAACAAAGAATGTATTCAATAGCAGTTTAACTACCAAATCCGATGAGTAAGAATAGAGAAATGAACTAAACAATATAGCAGAAATAAAGAAAATTGCAACTTTGTATTAATGCATTGTAAAACAAAGATTTAGGAAATATAAATTGCAGATTATAAAATCCATGAACTTGGAAATATATTTTATGTATGATGCATATAATAGGATGTATTCTCCAATCAATCTACTCTTGAACTTTGCTTGCTACAAGTCTACTGTGCTCTAGATGATCTATGCTAGGGAGAAATAATTATGGACTTTTGGAGATTTGCACTGCTTTGAAAGTCTCAAGTTCAATTGAATGGGAAATGATCCAAAAATCCTTACAATGAAGTACTTTCTTGTTTGAATAGGCCATTGGAATCCTAATTTGGTGATAATTAACTATACCATGATTGCTAACAAATTTTTGATAGAATCTGCTGCACTTGAAACACCTTCATGTAGTGTATGAGCAAATTTAGCTAATTTTTTTCCTTTCACATGCTACCCAACATGTGAGACTAGAATGCCCAACATGTGGTATTAAAGTCCAATGTTGCCTTCACATGCTAGCCAACATCTGGGACTAAGATGCCTAGTGTATGAGATGAAAATAGTGATTTTCACAACTTGTAAAGCATCTTTTAGCCTCCTCAAGCTGAAATATAAGGCATCTACAATGTGTGAAGCAATTTTAACCTACACAAGCTAGAATACATGGTATTTGCAAGATGTGGGCTACACATCTCAATCTTACATTAAAAATTACCTTAAATTCCAGCAATACAAAGCCAAATTAAGGGATTTTTTGGGGAAATAATGCAACTGTATTGGCCTTTGTATTTCCACCAAATTACAATAAAGGTTTTGGGTTTGATCTTTGCACTGCAACATGAATTTTCTTTGAGGTGTTTCAACAATGATATGGAAATTACAATAGACATGAGAGAAGGACACATTACACTATAAAACATTGTCATTTTCTTCTTTATACTAAGGTGGATTAGATTTCATTGCTCTAATATTCAATTGTAGTATTCCCATCTTAAAGGGATGTAGCCTTTTGTTGAGAAGATTAGCTAATTAGCCTTAATTCTTGATGTATTTTAGAGAGATTATGCCTTCTTAAACCTTTTCATTGATGAAGTAGATATCTAAAACCTTTAGGTTATCTAATGTAAATATCTTCCTTCAAGAAGCTATTAAGAAAGGTTGAGTTAAAATCCATTTGGTTGAGTTTGAATTTAGCATTTGTAGCAATTAAAACAAGGAGATTAATTAACACAAATGTTACAATTGGTGCAAAAATTTCTTCATACTCTACTTTCTTCTTTTACTTAATCCTTTTCCCACTAACATTACTTTGAATTTCTTGAAGGTTCCATCTTCATTATATTTTTCTTGAACAACCATCTTGTGTCAATCATTTTCTTTACCTTGGGCTTTTCAAAAAGGATACACATCTAAATTTTTTGGATCTCTTCCATCTTCTCATTCATAAATTAAGTTCACTTCTTGAATTTCAAAGGCTCCTCAATGCTTTCAAGCTCATGGATGATGTCAATATAGGAAACATGATTTTTGTTCATACTCATCATGAATCTCCTCCCAAATTCATAATTAAGAATTTGAAAGGATGCTCTCTCTCTATCCTTGAAGAAACATTATATGAGTATTCAAACTCCTTAATTTAATGGTCATAAAATAAAAATTCATTTTTCTTCTCAAAGTACATCAATACAAAAACATTTTCATCAAATTTTACATTTGTTAAGAAACTAAAATTTTTATTAATGGGATCATAGAATTTATAAGAGTATGATCTATCATACCCTACAAAATTACATTTCATAGCCCTATCCTATGAGCATTTGGAACATGGGTAAAATAAATACATCTAAATATTTTAAGATGAGAAAGATAAGGAACCTTAATATATAAAGCTTAATATGAAGTGATGCTCTTATTTGATGATGAGTATAGTCTATTAAGGAGATAGGTAAATGTGTGGACTACATCTTCCTTAAATAAGTTTGGAAAGTTGGCTTATCTCAACATGCATCTTGCTATGTATTAAAAGATTACATTTCTTTGTTCTAATACTATAATTATTTGCAGTTAATAGCCATTTTTATTTTTCAGTCTAATTTTCATTACAAGATTTATAAAATGAATCATTTTCAAACTATTCTTCCTTGTAATTCCTAATTCAATTGATTTTCCATTATATGAGATTGGAAAAAGTCATATATTTATATTTTAACGCATAAACCCATGCTTGATTAGATGTATTATCAAAAATGGTAACAAAATACCTTGCATTACGGATGGATGGTAATTATGTTGGATGCACCAAATTCATGTCAAGGAGCTCTAATGGTTTTTCTTTGTTCGCATGTGTGTTTTGAGAATAGGAATTTTGCTTTCTGTGAGCACGTGGTTCATAAAAATAATTTGGGATAAGAGAGAACATCATATTTATTATTACTTACAACTTGATAATACCATAAATATAATAATAATTTCCATGTCCTAATCTTTTATGATCCAATCTTGCAAGAATGCGAGAGATTTTCTACTTGCTAGACTAATAAATCATTTCTGGAAACACTAATAATGGATAGAGCATAAATCTAATTTTCTAACTTTAAAGTGAAATAAATGGATCCATCATGATTTCTCAATATTTAACCATTATCATAAAACACAAGATTTACATCCTTCAATACCATTTTTTCTATGGAAATTAATGAGAGTAAAAGTAAGGATACATAACAAACATCACTCACCTAGATTAGATTTGGTAGCATCAAACACAAGATTTACATCCTTCAATACCATTTGTTCTATGGAAATTAATGAGAGTAAAAGTAAGGATACATAACAAACATCACTCACCTAGATTAGATTTGGTAGCCATCATAAAGAGTAATGGTGCATTCTTTAACTCTTTCAATTTGAATAAAGGCTCCATCTTATATTCTTATTCTTCCAAAGATACCTCTTCTTATCTTTACAAACTTGGTTATACTGGGTGTCGTGTGGATGCAATAATCAATATTAAGAGTCCATGTGAATGAAGAAAGATCCTTGCTATATTTAAAGGCTGAATAGCTTGCTCCTCCATCACCAAAATTATTTTTGTTATCATGGGTTTATATGCTTGTAATGGAAGCATAATTATCTTCTACTTTTGAAGTATCTTCACTAAGAGATAGACTTGGGAATCCTACCTTGTAGCAATATTACTTTTCCACATGTTTGCAATTCTTGGAATTGGAAGAGCACCTGCCTTCTCTTTGATTCTGATTTTATTCTTTTCTTTTCCCTCTTTTAGATGATGCTCTTCCATTACCTTAAAGCCTCCTATTCACATTTTAACCCTCTTCCTCTACCTCTTTTTTGCGAAGGCTAGTTTTACAATAATTTTTTTTGGATAGTCACTGGTTATGGAACCTATTTTGTTTTCATCTTCCTCTATATTTTCTATTATCTTCTTTATCTATTTGGGGTTCATGTGAGTATAAGACTTAGTTTTGGTTTCCCTTATATGCAAACATATCAAGGACTCTCATATGAAAAATAAGCTCATGAATGATTAGGTTTTTGAAACTTCTTAGACCAATGTAGGTCAAAATAGTAGGCTTGTGCTTAGGATTATTATAGAGGATTTGAGTAATTTTTTGGACCTTTTACTCCTCACTCTAGCTAGCTTAACATGCATCTATGTCCCTAATGATATTATAAATTCTCTCAAAATAAGAAATAATGTAAATCACGTCTTATCCTACGGAAGTTCTTAAATTCATTCCTTATCTTGAATTACTTCACTTACACCACGTCACTCATGCCATGATATTCTTACACAAGTACATTTTAATAGGTCTTGAGATATTCTTTGCTAATTATCTTAGTCCCATTGCTCTTACTCAAAGAGTTGTACATGATTATCTTGGTCAAAGTATTCTTCTTCTTCTCTTTATTTCTCTCCCTCTTGGAAGAGGATAGAGGTATATTAAAACTATTCTTCACCACTTCTAGGCATTCATTAAGCTAGGTGAAAAGTTGGAACCTAAGGGGTATGCTGGAAGGACTAAAGAATGTCTAAATGAAGTTGTAATCATTTTAAATGGATTGTAATCATGCACTAATTCTTGAAGTCTGACACAAGGAGTAAGAATGCATCTTAGAAGATGAAGAACCTCAACTAAACATGCTAGACTACAAACATAGTACACATGAAATACTTTCCGAGTCTAGGGCTTAAAATAAATATATAAATTGCCATTGGATGTATCATCACACATGTAAATATATATTTGAATATAAAAGTACAGTCACAATCAAAACTGAGCTATATTAATAAATCCAAAAAGTACAACATCACTAAAGCACATTACAACATAACTAAAAGAGGTAGTCCAAATGCAAGGTAAAGGTTAGTTGAACAACACATCAAAGATTAAAATCAAAGGACATATGAATTGGAAAAGAGGTATCTAGAACTAGGGTATTATAACTTGATAGTCTCATTTGACACTTGGACATTATGTATCTAAAAATTAGCCCACAACGTAAAGACTTTTTGAATAAGTCTGGCTACTGGTTTACCTTGTTTTAATCTCATGGAATTCAACTAAGTTTAAAGAGATATAATTTTTTATTTGTTTTTAATTTCAAATGTTTACTTAGTTTTTTTTCAACATCTTATATGCAAAGTCTTGTTTATTCATGAGATGCATGAACTCTTCAGACATGCTTAAGGCTATGAGCATTTGCACCATTTTTTATTGTCATCTACCATAGCGATTTTCATTAACATTTTCTCAAGGCCATTATATTGAAGCAAAAACCTTATTTGTAACTTTCATATATTGTAGTTTGAAGCATTTAGAACTTGACTCTTAGGCAATGGTACATGTGTTCTTACCTTCATCATGGCTATATAAGATTCTTTCTGTCAATTCTTTGTGGGAACCACTCTTAACATCAAGTATTACTTGCCATCCTACTTCAATACGATATTAAGTTTCTAAGGCATTTGATACAATAACTCTTATAATCAAATAATGGAAATTGTAACTCACACTTTTTGTATCCATATCCAACTCATGGAGTGAAACAACATGTCTTTAAGTTAAATCATTATAACCAAACATAATATGAAAAAAAAATAGTTATCAACCATTATCAACAAATTTAGCTACAAGTTAATTAAGATATTAATTACTTCTTCATCATGGTGATAGTAACACCATCATGAGGATATTAGAATAATGGTAACAATAAACATAGTGATAAAAAATAGAGAAAACATAAAATTAAAATGAAGAGGTTGAATATCTTTAATAAAATTTGGTGTTCATTTAAGAATGATTAACATTGCATGCTTATATATATATATATATATATATATTGATCCTATATTTATGGTATGTTGCATCATTGAAGCATTACCTATCTCAACATGTTAAACGAAATGATAATAATACCTAGCATGAAGATTTAAATATTGTGTTTTTGCATTACATTATTTAAACTACAAAATGAAACTTCGATTATGATATAGGTAACTAAAAATTTAAATGAAAATATATTATGATACAAGATCAATAACTAATGACTCATATACATCATTAGGGAGAACAACATTAGGCATATTATTTGGATTAAAATCACTAGAATACAATGTCATAAATTTTTACTTGCCAACTAGTAAATCTACATTATGAGAATCAACAAAAAATTATGCTTTCATAAAAGGTGATGAGACGTGATATGCACTGAGCCGCAATATCGCATCCCTCGCGATATCGCGTACGCGATATCACGTCGTCCCCTGCGATATCGCATACGCGATATCACAATCCGCCACCAGATCTATAAATAAGAGGTGGCACTTCCTTCATTTCCCAATCCTGGCTAGAAGTAGCGAAGCTCTGGCAATTTGAACACTCCATAGTTAGATTAATTTCCCATGTACCCGCAGTAGGAGTCCTAGAGTAAACGACTCTTTATTCGAGTAGCTTTGTAACCTGAACACAAGTTGTGTATGGCAATAAAGATGAACTTGATTGGATAAACCTTGTAGTACATGGTTTTATTTTTTTATTATTTATTTCTTTCCTAGTGCGCACGAGTACGACTTGATTACGAGCATCTACGGATGTGTACAGCTAATCAAGGAATCGGCTGCTCGTCGCAACGC
>MNCI01014438.1:1044070-1099837 GCA_015680685.1 Gnetum montanum
CTACCATATCTATAAATAAGAGGCAGCACTCCCTTCATTTCCGAATCTTGGCTAGAAGTAGCGAAGCTCTGGCAATTTGAACACTCCAGAGTTAGATTAATTTCCCATGTGCCCACAGTAGAAGTCCTAGAGTGAACGGCTCTTTATTCGAGCAACTTTGTAACCTAAACACAAGTTGTGTACGGCAATAAAGATGAACTTGATTGGATAAACCTTGCAGTACATGGTTTTATTTTATTGTTATTTATTGCTTTCCTAGTGCGCACGAGTACGACTTGATTACGAGCATCTACGGATGTGTACAGCTAATCAAGGAATCGGCTACTCGTCACAACGCATGAGTACTACTTGACTACGAGCATTGGACTACTTGGTAACCCAGTAGCATATTCCAGGATCTGCGCTTGGTAATCCCAGTAGTAGTCCAATGTGTACGGCTAGTTAAGGAATCGGCTACTCATCGCTAGGCTAGAACGTGTGATAAGTACGACTTGGCTACGAGCATCCATGGGTGTGTACGGCTAGCCAAGGAATCGGCTGCTTATCACACTTAGGCTAAATAGGTGCCTCAGTACGACCACTTCGAGCACTTGCGTTACGTGTGGTGATCCCAGTAACGATTAGCATTTGGTAGCCACAGTTGCATAGTTCAGGGTGTGTCCGGTAAGTGGGAACGGATGCTGACGCTAGTTAATTTAGACTTAGGACATTAGTTAGAGTTAGTTAGTTTCTCAACCCTTTCCCTCATAGCTTAGGAGATAAACTGAAAAATACCAAAAAAATCATATACCTCAGACTTGCTTAACCATACACCGTGACACATACAAGCAAGCCTGGGAAGACAACGAACGATTAACCCCCAGCGTTCCTTGTGGCGTTAAGGCATTTAGTCTGTGGAGTTCGACCGGATCGTGTGTACACGCTCGTATTCGTATGGTTGAATGTAGGAGTACCTCGCCACTCATCAAAAGGATTAGAAATTTTAGTATTAGTAGAAGTTGCAAGAAATTTAGAATCCCTCATGGGAAAATAATAATTTTGGAGAAATCACATATGTTAGCAAAACCTTTAAGATCCACAAAACTTTAAACACTTGGCTTATAGAAGAAAACCCTCAACATCCACAAAACTTCAAATACTTAGCTTTTGAAAGGTAATTTATTCACCAACATAAATGATTTTCTTTTACTTCAAAACTAATATGGTACTCTAGAAGAATTATAGATGAATATAATCATGCCTCCATATTCAATTGAACTTGAAAGTTGCATATTTCTAAGTTAATCACATATTATTAGGAGAACTTAAGTAGAATATAAAGGCATCCCACAAAATATTAGGGTGTTGTCAAAACCTAATTTTTTTTTCAAGAATATTTACCCCCCAAAACATATAATTAAATTAGAACTTTATTACTTAGCATTGCCTACTAAAATTAAACCAATAACTTAGAATTTCTATATCAAGAGTCTTAGCACTAGGCTAACTCCTCATTGTGGTAAAATTAAACTCTATCTAATAGACTCCTAATAGCTAGTACATAAAGAATGATATATGTTATATCATGGTTAAACTCCAAGTTATCCTTGGAATATTCACCCAACTATACATGTATGATTTTGAGGTTGAACTACCCGCAATGACAAGATAGTGGATTTGTGGGTAGATCGTGGTTTTCCTAGCATGAAATGACTTTATGATTTGATGTTGTGTAGTGTAACCACCATGTGCTAGCATGATTTCCAAGGCTATCAGGATCCCAATTGCATCCCAGTTTCCTCCTAATCTCCAACACTTTGTCCACGACAATTTCATGTCAATCATGACTACATATGGTTGCTGCTCTCCATTTTGGCAAGTGCTTGACTTGTAACTCCCTATTCATGGAATTGTCATGGACGGCTTCGGTTGAAAATCAATTTTCCTCTCTTGTACATGGTACAGGTAGAAGAGTTCCCCTTTTGAATTAACACTATTACCATACATGTTTTTATTTTACGATTAATTTGAGAGTGGAGGCCAAGACAAGGCCCCAAGGATTTCAAATAGTGAATTGGAAGGCATGAAGGGTCCCACATAACTTCAACGTAGCTCTTAAATTGAAGTTTACCCAATGTACAAACAAAGTAGACAAAGTCACAACCTAATGTACTTGTTCCATTTGCTGCTCGGCTTTGCTGTGCATTACAGCAATGTCGCACACACCGAAAAAGAGGTATGCACGAGGAGGACCGGATTTAAGTTGTTTTCCCAACTTATTCCACTTATCAATAATGTTGTTTGTACTTTGTAAGCATGCAGAGGTAAAAGGCAAAAGCCTCAGCGGTGGCCTTGTTTCATTGTCTGCTGCTGCTTAGCTTAGCGCCTTTATGTAAGATCGTAACAACGAGCGGCGACGACGACAACAACAACAATGTATTTATGTATGTTACCAGTGGCTACATTTATGACTTTGACTTTCCATGTACAACCATTACACACTTGTATCAACACGTGGTAGCAGCGTGAATATAAAATGACATGGCATCTCTGCCATATCTATCTCTGATGGCATGGATGGCTGGACGGACGTGGGATGTTTTGCAAAATCCAAATATTCCGATCTTGATCTTGATCTTGTTCTTCGCCTTTTTCATCCTTCACATTCACATCCACATCCAGAACATTAAACAATAAGGCGAAAGATCAAGATTTCCGGGTCGTCGTATTAATGAATGAATGATGATGCATAGCGTGGAATCGGCATTTCATGTTATGCTGCTCATCGATCTGCTTCCTTCCTTCCGTTCCCAAACGCCAAGAGCTTCATAAGTGAACGCTGCCACGCAGACGGCGGCAAATGGCATTTTCATGTATGTCTCTGTTCTGGCGGTCCTGCGATGAAAAATGTTGCACTTGTCATAATCCATCTGATTTTTGTTTCTAAATTTTGACTTGATCGTTTGTGGCCACTAGAGAATGATAAAGAAGTGCGTGGTGCTGGTGATGGAGCACAGCAGAGCAGAGCAGACCAGACCAGACCATCGGAAACTTAATTGATGATAATTTGTAAAGTCATATTGCAATGGCATGGTGGTTGGGACACCTGATAACCCTCCAAAATTGAAATCTGTGTTTGTTGATTTTTAATTGGGCCGTTGCTTTAAGCTGAGCCAACCGCAATCCTCCTGAGGTTGTTGTATGTCAATATATAAAAAGGGATGTTTCCCTCCTGCTGGGCTGCTCCTGCTGCAATGATTTTAATCGCAAAGACAGTGCACATGATGTTTGTAGTTTGCATGGAGTTAGGATTGCGGTCGTTGTTACGTTGCAATTGTACCTCAGCATACCATACTGGTTACTTTGTTAGTTGATAACAATCAATCAAACGACGAAGCAGCTGTAACCGTAGCCATAGGCCATAGCCATCAATCAAATTAATTATATTTCTAGCATTAGCACATGGCTTATGCACTAAAAACATACACCAAGAACAAACATTTCAAGCACGCCAAGCCAAGCCAGGCCAGGACACACTACTAACCACAAGCACTCTTACCTTATCATCGTTCAAAAACTTAGCTTTATGTCATGTATTTAAGGTGGGCATGGCTTGCTATAACTTTTTGAGGCTGGGATTAGATGTACTATTATGTCATGTACGCGTTCCCGGCCCATATCCAGCTATGAATCCTGTCACTGTGATCTATTGCTATTATCATCATCATTTGGTCATCTAATGTCTGGATTTACATACAACCAACGCGCTTTACAATGTGTATTAGCGTAGCGAAATTCCGATACTCATCTGTATGGGTATGCCCGCGATTATCAATTATGCTTTCACTAAATGTTTGAAAGTTGCCTCTTGCAAATCCACTTTAAAAATTACTCTTTCTAAAATTAAAAACTGTACTAAGCTAGCTAACAAGAGTCTGCCACCGCAAACAGGGCCATTTTGCTTGTATCCCCCAGTTTGAGGATGATTTTTTCGAAGGAAATATGGAAAGGAATGTGTTAGTGAAGACTAGTGGCATGTAATGGACCTTAATGTTAACTAAAAAGGCATAAACCTTTTGATTTGAAAGCTCTAGGTTCAATTTTTAATTATTTTAAATTTCTAATACCTCTAAGAAAAGCTAACAGGTTATATACCAATTTTTTTTACAAGGTTTCATTTTTCTCAACGTAATATATATATATCTATTATGAAATAAAATAAAATGTGTAATTGGATATTTTTTTTGGATTTAGCTATAAGGTAACAACATAGCAGCAATTGCCGATGGTTTTAGGTTGTAGTGTAGTTAGCAATTGTGGTGCAGGTTTATATGATATCATCATGGTAATTAATGTTGGGTGTTTTGAGCTTGGTTGTAGGTTTGGTTTTGCAAGTAAAGCTTTTATTGAGATGGGTTTGAGCTTTAGTTTTTCCCTTTTGTAGAGAAGCTTCTATTTGCATAAGTCATTTGTGTCACATCAACATGTAGAACTAGCTAATTTTTGGTTCTATAAGAACTTCTACTTTTAATGGCTTCTTTTTTTCCCATGCAAATTTTTGGAATAGTCATCATGTTTTAGAACTAGCTTTTAGTTCTAGATAGGTCGCACAAAATGGTTTTACTAGTTGTGGTGCCTCAAAATTTTGGTCGCTTGAAAACTGAAAGTCCCAAGCTATGAAAGCCTAACCTTGAATCTCAAGGGCCTTTGAAAAATAGGATCCAAGGTGCCCTGGATGGTCTTGTCGATCACCCAGGGACTTACAAAGTGTGAACATAAATGAAAATAAGAATAGAAATGCAAATTCAAAGGAAAACAAGTTAACACAAAAATTAAACTTGGGAATACATTTGCACTACAAATGAATTGAAAACTTTATTAAATGAAAGTATAAAGTTCAAAGAGTGTAGATGGTGTGCCCAAGGCATAAGAAGCTAGCTTGAATGGAGCTTGAAGCCTTTTGAAGCTGACAGGTTGTATTCTGTAGTTGATCTTCACAGTCTAGGTACTTCCCAGTTCCAATCTTTTGCAACTCCTTGCTAGTTTTTGTTTGAGCCTACAACTTTGGTTATAGGTGGTGTTAACAATGGTGAGCACCTTTGTTCCAATAGGACTACGCTAAGAGTCTCTAGTGCTTAGTGTAGATGCCAAATGGAATTCAAGTGCTCAAGAATGCAAAAAAGGCTATTAGGTTGCTTGATTACAAAAATGTTTGGAACTGCTAAAAAACATTTTGTTGGGAACTTGAATATGGTGTTCAAACTTGGGTTTTATAAGTTTTAGGTTGATTTCATGCTACAAATTATTGACATATTGATGTTGGTTGTAGATGTAATGGCTATGATGTCCAGCATAGTTGATCATTTCTGGTAAGTTTTGATGCACCTAGGCCATCAAAACCCATTTGCATATTAAAAATAGTAAATGAACCTTTGTGACTACGCTGGCCTTCACCTCAACTATGTTGGCCTTGGAGGACTATGTTGACATTTGTTAAAATTTGTTAAGACCATGGTGATTACGTTAGCCAAACTACATTTGCTAGAAATCCATGATGACTACACTAGCCATGTTGCCACCATTGGAAAAATGTTATGAATATGTTGATCACTATTGGGAAAATGGAAAACCCAACAACACCAATATTGGTCTTTGATGAGAGCGGTTACTCTAGTAGTTATTCTAATTATTAGAGCAGTTACTCTAGTGGTTACTCTAGCAGTTACTCTAATTATTAGAGTGGTTACTCTAGCGGTTACTCTAGTAGTTATTCTAATTATTAGAGAGGTTACTCTAGCGGTTATTTTAGTAGTTATTTTAATTATTAGAGTGGTTATTCTAATTATTAGAGTAGTTGCTCCCAAGCCTATAAATACAGTGCCNCAGGCAAGTAGCAAAACTCTTGTAGTCTATTTAAAAGTTAGAGTATTTTCCAAGTGCTTGCAGCAGGAGGTCTAAGTGTGGATGGATATTTATCGAGCATTGTGTACCTAAGCACACCTTGTGTACGGCAATAAAGATGAGCTCTTCGATTCATCCTTGCAGCACTTGAGATTTTTTTTCTTACACATTTCTTTTATTTTATTTTCTTATGCATTTATTTTATTTTATGCACTTTACATTTCTGTTATTAGCACAAAAATTCATTTTGATCAATTAAGCAAATCATTAAATTACAGAAGCACGACCACTTCAAGCATGCATGTAATGTTTGGTAAGCCAGTAACGATTAGTGTTTGGTAATCCCAACAGTGTTGCACTGGTTCAAGATGTGTATGGCAAGTGGGAATGGATGCTAGTGTTAGGATTAGTTAGAACTTAGTTAATGAGTAGTTAAGTTAAATTAGTCACTTAGTTACCTCTCTCCTTCCCTACTAGCGTAGGACATAAGAACATAAAAGCTATAAAAATCATATGCCTCAAGTTACTTAACCATACAATTGTGACATACAGGTAAGCTTGGGAAGAAAATGATCAACCAACCTATCCTTGTTCCACAAAGGCGCATAAGCACTTAGTCCTTGGAATTCGATTGAATCATGCGTGAAACACTCGTATTCATATGGTTGAGCATAGGGGTACCTCGTCGCTCATCATTGGCGTCGTTGTCAAGGACTTAGTTGTTTGTGTGCTAACTAGAACATAGGAAATCATTCACATCATTGGAGCGAACCCTTAGGGTTCATTGAGAAAATAAGAAACAAGAATACATTGCACATTGAACAGACAAGTATGTCTCCTTTGTATGAAAGCACCTCACTGCCTAGGTCTAAAATAGGAAACAATCGACGGTGTAGTACACATGATGTTGATCCGCTAGTTCCTCAACAAGTTCGAGTGGTATATATTCATCCCAATGAGTATATACCAGACTTCACCTTTATGCTCCATCAAGATGAACAACTATGTTGGTGAGAGTTAGAAGGTAACATAGTGTTACCTCCTAATCGCTCAATTCCAAGCATGCTTCTTCGTGCCCTCACACGAATTAGCATGCTGCACTTACATGCAAAATACATTGTGCAAGACCATGACTCAAGAGAATACTGTCCCATAGAGGCACAATGTCAAAGGGATTTGCAACAGGAGAGACATCATAAGTCTTTGAAGGATAAGTGGTCCCAGGATGTCCCACATGTCTTAAGCCAACATGAGGGTGGTAAACCTATCTCAGGCAGTCACCCACACAATGATGTTCCTCCCCTTGACTTTGGCCAAGGGGTTGTGTATTAGAACCTTCATTCCACTATTCATAACCTAGGTTATGATACCCACGGGCACAAAGGGTCTGAAAAAGGGATACAAATACATGATAAAGGTGGAAATTCTGATCGCAATCATGATCGAGGCTATGACCGCAGAAGAGAAGGTAGCAGAAATCATCATGGTGATGGTTCTCCTTCTTCATCATCTCCTTCACCCTCTCCTTCAGTATCTGGATACAATCATAAAGAAAAATACCATGGGGATGAAGGTAGGCAAAGTGGAAGTCATAGGTGAAACAGCCAGGAAAGGGGATGAGAACACTCTACAGAATGACAACATAGAAGAAGGGAGAGTAGGGAACAATGTAGGCATCATAGACACCATGGACGAGATGATCACGATGAACCCCTACTCACTATTAGAAGTATGTTAGAAATAACTGAGGCTGTTAGAATTTCAACAAGGCACCAGAAAGATAGTAGGACCAAAAGATTAGATATGAACAATATCCCATGATTTGAAGGGGAATACGATGTTGATCCTTAGAATCACTTACAAGAATTTCATAATGCGTGTGCCTTACAAAACATAGAGAACAAATGGAAAAAAACTTAAGTTGTTCCTGCCGACATTAGTTAAAGAAGCAGAAAGCTCGTACTAATCCTTAGAACTGGAATCCATTCATATGTGGAGTACTATGTTAGAACTATTTAATGACAAGTACCAAACATACTCCCAAGTGTCTAACTTGTGAAAGAAAATCCAAGGCTAGAAACAAGGAGGACATGAACCCTTGGATGCTACCATGGGCCTATACTATGTGCTATTACATCGTTGTCCTGGCCATGGTTATTCGCAAAGGGATCAACTAGGCAATCTCGTGGATGGGCTTATGTATGAAATGAGAAGAACCCTTGGGACTTATGCCCAAGGGAGACTATCTGAGCTTAGGTCCCATCAAATTCAAATACTATTAGAGTAATTTGCTAAGGAAGAAGGTGAGCTACGGAAGAGAGAAAGTGCAGAAGAGTATAACCGAGATCCTTCCCTTTAGAAGAGGGGAGTAAAATTTTGTGAGGATGAAGAAGAGTCACCACTTGAAGAGATGGTGAATAGGAAAACTTTGCCTATCCAAAAGATGACATCAAAAGTTTTGGCAAAGGTAGACCAAATGTGGGATTCCCTAGACAATAGATTTCAAACTATTCTTAAAATAGTAGAGGAGTCTAGAGAGCAAGGTAGTGAGAAAATAAAAAAGAAAGAGGCTAAACATGCACGTAGCAAGGGTAAGGGAAAAGTTTTCATCTTTGAAGAGGTTGTGGATTCGGAAACAGATAATGATAGTGGATGTGAGATATGTCAATATTACCATCCTAAGGGATGTTGCCTTGTAATCTCACATCTGCAGGAGTCTGGGGTGTATGCACTCAACCCACGATTAAACAAAAGGAAAACACCCTGAAGGTTACCTTATCCTCAAGGTAACCCAAGGTAGTTCCACCAACCCTTAACATATTATCCCAGTGGAACTCCACCACAACCGATTGAGTAATATCAATAGTGACAACACCCACAATCATGGGGAATTCCACCACCAAGGCAATAGTATCCTTACCGACAACCTGACCTGTATGGATATTACGTGTAGCAGTCAATCTCCCTACATGACTCTACTGGTCTTGTCACTTCTTAACCTCATTAACAAGCCCATGAGTATTATGGGACTCCCTCTTCTAGAAGAAATATTCTACAAGCATATCATCCTTCTCATCCGACCACATATCTTCCACCAATAGCTCCACTACCACCTACTCCCGTGATGTAAGGTGAAATCCCTACCTAGCCGCAGCAACGTAATGCCATGAGGGTTGTTAACTCTCAACCTACTATTGGTTCCAATAACCACATGAAGAAAAGACCTTTCTAGAGAACCAACAGTCCAACCAAGCCCTTGCAATCACAAGTGGCTAATTCCTTAGATGTCTCAGTATTAATCAAAACTTCGAAGCCCCCTTCAACCCAATCATTGCACTTAATGCATATGGTCATGCTAACACATGCCATCACCGATTAGATCAAAGCTGGCCACCTTCATAGGAAATTCTCTGATCCTAGGAGCCCTTTGATATACTTACAAATCACTAGAAATGATTCGTGCAAGGCTCTTTTAGATTCAGGTTTTGGTATCAACTTGATTTCTCAAGAAATGTACAAGGTTTGGAACTTGCCTCCATTGAAAAAGAGCATCATCCATCTAGAGTTGGCAGACCAGTCCATCACTATCCCATTGGGACTGGTGAAAGACATTGTTACCACTGTTTGTGGGTGGTCATCCCTAGCTGACTTCCTAGTGATTCAAGTGAACAACAGTAAGGGGGACTTCCCAATCATAATGGGAAGAGCATGGCTAAGCACCATCGATGCACACTTAGGAAACTGTGATCTTTCCCTAGAAATATCAAAGGAAAATACATTCAGAAAGATCAAGAAGAAGAAAGTTCCATGCATTGCATACAGTGACACAAGGTGTAATTGCATGCAGAGGTCATGGTTTGTGCAAAGTTTAGCAATTCCTACATGCAATTAGTGTGCACAAGTGATTAACATACAAAGATGCTTGTATGCAGTAGCCACATGACAGGAAGACACCCAGTGGCTGATAGCTAATCAAGAAAGTAGTTCACTAATATGCATGGAACCAACTGAGGGTTTGACTTGTGCTTACATCGATAGCATAGACGCATTAGAGCAAGTCCATTGCCAACTTCCAAGTCTTAACCTTGAAAATATCAATTGGGGGAAGATGGAAATCCCTGAGAAATTTAAGTAGGAGCCCCTTGAGCTAAAATAATTTCCCACTGGTATGGAATACACATTTCTTAAAAATAGAAAATCGGTAATTATCAATGATAAGCTTGCTCCTCAACAAAAAGAAGAACTACTCAAGGTAATAAATAAATGGTTAGAAGCCTTCACTTGGTTATATCCTAAATTAAATAGAATACATCTTAGGATATTGCAACATAGAATTTACACTGACCCCTCCATGAAGCCTCGAAGACAACTGCAGAGGTGATTGAACCCTAAGCTGAAGCAAGTAGTTAAGGAAGAAATCGAATAGCTTCTCAAGGCTAGGTTCATATACCCCATTACTAATAGCGAATGGGTTAGCCCCTTAGTTATTGTGCCTAAAAAGGGAGGCAAATGGAGGGTGTGCATAGATTCCAGGCTACTAAATATGGCAACATTTAAAGATCACTTTCCATTGCCATTTTTTGACCAGGTCTTAGACACCATCGTAGGGCATCGCTATTATAGTTTTCTGGATGGATATAGCAGATATAACCAAATACAAATAGCCCTAGAAGACAAAGCTAAGACTATGTTCACCAATCCTTGGGGAATTTTTGCATACAAATAGATGTCGTTTGGCTTGTGCAATGCCCATGCAACATTTCAAAAACTAGTTCTAAGCATCTTCCAATAGTAGATAGGAAATAGTGTGGAAGTCTTTATGGATGATTTCTCCACCTATGGAGCAAACTTTGATCAAACCTTAGACCAGTTGAAGCAAGTGTTAAAAAGATGTGTAGAAACCAATTTGAGGCTCAACTAGTAGAAAAGCCATTTGATGGTCCAAGAAGGCATAGTACTAGGGAACAAAATCTTACACACATGGATGGAGGTAGACCCCGAGAAAATAAAAATTATCCAAGGAATTACTCGTCAACTGGAAAATTTCAAAGATATTTGGTCATTCCTTGGACATACTGGCTATTATAGGAGATTTATTGAGAACTTTTCAAAGGTTCCCAAACCATTGGTGGAATTAACAAAAAAGCATGTACCTTTCAAGTGGACCAGGGAAGGAAAATTAGCTTTCCAAACTCTGAAATAGAAGCTAGTAGAAACACCCATTCTACAAGCTCCTAACTAGTCCAAACCATTCCATATCATGACTAACACATCCAACTATGCTGTAGGAGCTATACTTACATAGTTATATGACCAGAAGCATCCTTATTACATCCACTGTGCAAGTAGAAGTATCGCTGGTGCACAACTTAACTACACTACCACAGAGAAAGAATTAATGGCTATAGTGTTTGCACTAGAAAAGTTTAGACACTATGTATTGGGATATAAAGTATATATACATACAGATCATAGTGCAATCTAGTTCCTCATGAATAAGCCAATGGTAAACCCTTGTATCATACAATGGCTTGTAATCTTACAAGAGTTTGATTTAACAATGATTGATTGCAAGGGAACCGAGAATGTAGTTGCTAATCATTTATCTCATTTGTGATGGGACAACAAAGAGGATGAGTATCCAATTTTTGATCATTTCCCTGTTTAATTCCTTTTTGCTGGTGTAGTGAATAATCAATCACCCACAGAGACAAACTGGTACAATAGCATTCTTACTTATCTCCTCATCCAACAAACACCATAAGAGTTAAACCTTAAGAAGAAACAATAGTTTCTTCACTGAGCCAAACAATTTTTGGAGATCAATGGGAAACTTTACAAAGTGTGTTTCGATGGCTTGGTTTGATGGTGTGTTCCCGATATAGATCAGCTGTGAGTTCTTCAAGATGCTCATGAGGGTCCTTGTGGGGGTCATTATGCTGGGAGACGAATAGCCATCAAGATCTTACTTGCAGGATATTATTGGCCTACATTGTTTCGGGACATCCATCGTTTCATCCAATCTTGTAAGCACTATCAATGTGATGGGGGAATGACTGTTAGAATGAAGGATCCAAAAGAATGGATCCAACCATTAGAACCCTTCAACATTTGGGGAATTTATTTTATGGGGCCAATTACACCAATGTCCAATGGAAAAGCTTATATTATTGTTGCCATTGATTGCCTAACAAAATTGGTTGAAGTAGCTGCTGTTAAAGATTATACATCATCTAAATCTGCACGATTTATTCACCAACAAATCATAAACAGGTTTGGTATGACACATGCACTTATTTCAGACAATGGTACACACTTCACAGGTGCAACTTTTTAGAAATTAATGCAATGCTCAGGGGTTGAGGATAAATTGACTACACCATACCACCCCCAAGAAAACGGTCAAGCAGAAGTCACCAATAGGGAGATTATGAAGATATTGACAAGAACCATTAGCAATTTTAGGCAAGATTGGAACACTAAACTGATTAATGCTCTTTGGGCATACCAATCCACATGGAAACTCCCTACAGGCTACTCTCCCTATGAGTTAGTGTACAGTAAATTACGAATGCTTCCCATTCAAACTAAGCTCTGTACACTATCCATGGCATGTGACGTCAACCTTGACATTGATCTAGCATAGAAACAATGGTTAGTAACCCTTAACTTGCTAGATGAAAATTGACTAGTTGCACTGTCATCTAACAAGTTGCACAAGGCATTCAATAAACAATGTCATGACCTACGGATTAGGAAAGTTAAATATCAACTGGGAGATAAGGTTCTCTACTGGAATCCCACACATGTACCACAACATACTAAATTTCAAACACTGTGGGAAGGACCTTATATTATTTATAAAAATTTTCCTTTAGGGGCCATGATAATATACAAACTTGAGAGCCTAGACAAGAAACTGTCGGTCAACGTACAACAAACCAAACCTTTCCATGAGCTTAGGATAGCTAATACACATGCTACCTCTATTGATGGACAACCTTGCTCACTATTTTGGATCTCCTCCCTCCAACTCAGTCTTGGGGGAGATGGCCACCTATACTAACCATTCTAGGCCCTTAGTTCTTTTTGAATTTTTCTTTTACAAAATTTTTCAACTTTTCTTATTTTTTTTACACTATCATTCATGTTTTTACTATTTCTTTGTTTTCTTGATTTACTTTTATTCATCATCCAATAAGTGCTCATGATGGTGGATTGCATTATATCATATTGATTGCTAATGTTTGATTTTTACCTTTGAATTATGATGCTGATATTAAGGTATGGTTCTTTTGGTAAAATAGGAAATGAGTCCATGCCATCCACTCATCCATACAACTCTATGGTCTCCTTTGGCATGGAACTGTATAGTCCCCTTTTTCTAAGTAAATTTATTAATGAATTGATGGCTGGGTACTTTTCAAATCAAGGAAAGACTCAAAGGATGAAAAGGGTGTGACTTCAAGGGGATTCGATGCATTTGTGCTAGCCATTCTCTTAGGTGCTTGGATGCTTGTTTCTTGGGTTTTCCGCCATTCTAACATTGTTCAAAAATTAGGAAGCTGAGTGAATAAAAATAATTCTTTGCATGGTGTGGTTCTGACACAAAAGAAAAGATAAAAAAAAAGGAGAAACGTGAAAATTCAAAGCACACCCCTTAGACATAATAAAGCAATATGGGCTACAAGCACTAGTTATGAAATTGGAAAGACATGTTACCCATGCCTGAAGCTTCCCTATAACTAAGGCCCTTTCTCACTTCCTGCTTCTCCATCTCGCTCTCCTCAAGGTGGTGGTCACTCTTTGTGAAGGTATTCTTGTTTCTTCAAGAGGATGGATTGGCTAGGTGTATTGATGCAAGGTCATTGAATGTGGTTGGTTTGAGTCTGGATTTGGGATGAAGTTCTACTCAGTTATCTTAACCATGAAATACACAAGGGACTTTACACAACCTTGTTCTTGGGATTTCATTCCATTCTCTCCTCTCTATATTTCTTTCCATTTTCTACCTCATTGCTAATTTTATCATTAGTTTGTTCTGGGTTGATGCATTGTTTTTCTTTGGTGGATTTTTGTTGGTAAGTTTTTAACTCTTGCTTCCAAATGACCTTAGTAGAGCCTACGGAATCTTTGGTTTGTGGGTTTGTTAGGGCATAAAAGGCATGAGCTTGTTTTGGGGAGGACCCATTGACATTCTTTTTTGGTGTAATTGTTAAGTTCTTTTCCTTAGACATTTCCTGCAATCAATCATCTCTTGTTTCATCCCCATCCATGACATCCATTTTACTAGCGTTGCCATTGTTATTTTTTCCCATCTTTCTTGTTCCTCATATTTTTCCATCTTATAGCTACCGAAGGTTCGCTCTTCATTGTGGGGGCCTTGGCACAAATTTTTCAATTTTCTTCATTTTACTATTCACCTAAACCCTACACCTTGGGTAGTTACCTGTGATAAATCTTTGAACCAGTTTCTACCATAACCACAACTCAGCCAATGCGCTTCATATTGAGGCAAGGTATGAACTGCATTGTGGTTTATCTATCCTTGCTCATTTGTGATTGTGTTGTGTGTGCAGATGATGATCATACAAATAATGGACTAGGCTTGGAGGAAGCACTCAGGATGGACAAGAACTAGAGCATTTACAAAAGGAACAAGTCTAGTGGTGTGGCTATGGATAAACAAAGGAAGGCACAATCTTAGCATTGGCGGCAACATGCTTCATTTTCTTTCTCTCTCTTTCTCTACAAGCTGCCAAATAAAGGCTTAAATTTCATTTATGTATGAGTGTTCACCATAATGGTCATGAACACTAATGTTGTAATATTCTTATTGATCCTTTCATTAGGCATGTTGAGTCTATCATCCCATTCTACTGTCAGTTGTTAGTTAGTCAATAATCCTATACCTTTCCAATATTTTGTAAAGGACTTGTTTCTCTTCTTCTATACTCGAGAAAAATTTTTCATTCAGTCATGGGGGTATGATGAGAGTGGTTACTCTAGCAATTATTTTAATTATTAGGGCAATTACTCTAGCAGTTACTCAAGCAGTTACTCTAATTATTAGAGTGGTTACTCTAGAAGTTATTCTAATTATTAGAGTGGTTACTCTAGCGGTTCTTCTAATTATTAGAGAGGTTACTCTAGTGGTTATTTTAACAGTTATTCTAATTATTAGAGTGGTTACTCTAATTATTAGAGTATTTTCTCCCAAGCCTATAAATATAGTGCCAAGTGCACAATTGGAAAAGAAGTCTTTTAGCAGTCAAGTAGTGAAAATCTTGTAGTCTATTTGAAAGTTAGAGTATTTTCCAAGTGCTTGCAGCAGGAGTTCTAAGTGTGGATGGATCTTTATTCGATCATTGTGTACCTGAGCACACCTTGTGTATGGAAATAAAGACAAGCTCTTCGATTCATCCTTGCAGCACTTGAGATTTGTTTTCTTACACATTTCTTTTACTTTATTTTCTTATGCATTTATTTTATTTTATTTTATTTTATGAACTTTACATTTATGTTATTAGCGTANCTCTCCTTCCCTACTAGCATAGGACATAAGAACATAAAAGCTATAAAAATCATATGCCTCAAGCTTACTTAACCATACAATTGTCACATAGAAGTAAGCTTGGGAAGATAATGATCAACTAGTCCATCCTTGTTCCATAAGGGTGGATAAGCACTTAGTTCTTGGAATTCGACCGAATTGTGCATGAAATGCTCATATTCGTATGGTTGAGCATAGGGGGTACCTTGCCGCTCATCATTGGCACTGTTGTCAGGGACTTAGTTGTTTGTGCGCTAACTAGAACATAGGAAATCATTCACATCACTGGAATGAATCCTTAGGGTTGATTGAGAAAATAATAAACAAGAATACATTGCACACTGAATAGACAAGTATGTCTCCTTTGTACGAAAGCACCTCAATGCCTAGGTCTGAAATAGGAAACAATCGACGGTGTAGTACACATGATGTTGATCCGCCAGTTCCTGAACAAGTTTGAGTGGTATATATTCATCCTGATGTGTATATACCAGACTTCACCGTTATGCTCCATCAAGATGAACAACTGTGTTGGTGAGACTTAGAAGGTAACATAGTGTTACCTTTTGATTGTTTAGTTCCAAGCATGCTTCTTTGTACCCTCACACGAATTGGCATGCTACAGTTACATGCAAAATATGTTGTGCAAGACCATGACTCGAGAGAATACCATCCCACAGAGGCACAATGTCAAGGGGATTTGCAACAAGAGAGACATCATAAGTCTTTGAGGGGTAAGTGGTCCCAGGATGTCCCACATATCTTAAGCCAAAATGAGGATGGTGAACCTACCTTAGGCAGTCGCCCACACAATGATGTTCCTCCCCTTGACTTTGGCCAAGGGGTTGTATATCAAAACCTTCATTCCACTATTCATAACCCAAGTTATGATACCCATGGGCACAAAGGGTCTGAAAAAGGGACACAGATACATGATAAAGATGGACATTTTGATCGCAATTGCGATCAAGGCTATGATCATAGAAGAGAAGGTAGCAGACATCGTCATGGTGATGGTTGTCCTTCTTCATCATCTCCTTCACCCTCTCCTTCAGTATCCAGATGCAATCTTTAAAGGAAAAGACCATGGGGATGAAGGTAGGAAAAGTGCAAGTCATAGGTGAAACAACCAGGAAAGGGGATGATAACACTCTATAGAATCACAACATAGAAGAAGGGAGAGTAGGGAACAACGTAGGCATCATAGACGTCATGGATGAGATGATCATGATGAACCCCTACTCACTATTGGAAGTATGTTAGACATAACTCAGGCTATTAGAATTCCAACAAGGCACCAGAAAGATAGTAGGACCAAAAGATTAAATATGAACAATATCCCATGATTTGAAGGAGGATATGATGTTGATCCTCAGAATCACTTATAAGCATTCCATGATGCGTGTGCCTTACAAAACATAGAAAACAAATGACAAAAAATTAAGTAATTCCCGTGGACATTAGTTAAAGAAGTAGAAAGCTCATACCAATTCTTAGAACTGGAATCCAATCGTAGGTGGAGTACTATGTTAGAACTATTTAATGACAAGTACCAAACGTACTCCTGAGTGTCTAACTTGCGAAAGTAAATCTAGGGCTAAAAAAAAGGAGGACATGAACCCTTGGATGCTACCATGGACCGATACTATGCACTATTACATCATTGTCCTAGCCATGGTTATTCGTAAAGGGATCAACTGCACCATCTCATGGATGGGCTTAAGCATGAAACGAGAAGAACCCTTAGGACTTATGCCCAAGGGAGACTATCTGAGCTTAGGTCCCATCAAATTCAAATACTATTGGAGCAAGTTGCTAAGGAAGAAGGTGAGCTATGGAAGAGAGAAAGTGTACAAGGGTATCATCGAGATCCTTCCCTTTAAAAGAGGAGAGTAAAATTTTGTGAGGATGAAGAAGAGTCACCACTCGAAGAGATGGTGAATAGGAAAACTTTGCCTATCCAAAAGATAACATCAAAAGTTTTGGCAAAGGTAGACCAAATGTGGGATTTCCTAGATAATAGATTTCAAACTATTCTTAAAATAGTAGAGTCTAGAGAGCAAGGTAGTGAGAAAAGAAAAAAGAAAGAGGCTAAACATGCATGTAGCAAGGGCAAGGGCAAAGTTTCCATCATTGAAGAGGTTGTAGATTTGGAAACAGACAATGATAGTGGATGTGAGATATGTCAATATTACCATCCTAAGGGATGTTGCCCTGTAATCTCACATTTGTAGGAGTCTGGGGTGTATGCACTCAACCCATGATTAAAGAAAAGGAAAACACCCTAAAGGTTACCTTATCCTCAAGGTAACCCAAGGTAGTTTCACCAACCCTTAACATATTATCCCAGTGGAACTCCACCATAACCGATTGAGCAATATCAACAGTGGCAATGCCCACAATCATGGGGAATTCCACCACCAAGGCAACAGTATCCTTACTGGCAACCTGACTCATATGGATATTATGTGCAACAGCCAATCTCCCCACATGACTCTACTAGTCACATCACTTCTCAACCTCATTACCAAGCTCATGAGTATTATGGGACTTGCTCTTCTAGAGACAATATTCTGCAAGAATATCATCCTTCTCATCCGGCCACATCTCTTCCACCAATAGCTCCACTACCATTTGCTCCCATGATGCAAGGTGAAATCCCTACCTAGCTGCACCAACGTAATGCCATGAGGGCTGTTAGCTCTCAACCTACTTTTGGTTCCAACAACCACATGAAGAAAATACCTTTCTTTAGAACCAACAATCCAACTGAGCCCTTACAATCACAAGCGGCTGATTCCTTAGATGCCTTAGTATTAATCAAAACATCGAAGCCCCCTTCAACCCAATCACTGCACTCAATGCATATGGTCATGCTAACACATGCCATTACTGATTGGATCAAAGCTGGCCACCTTCCTAGAAAATTCTCTGATCCTGGGAGTCCTCTGATATACTTACAAATCTCTGGAAATGAGCCGTGCAAGGCTCTTTTGGATTTAGGTTCTGGTGTCAACTTGGTTTCTCAAGAAATGTACAAGGCCTAGAACCTACCTCCATTGAAAAAGAGCAACATCTATCTAGAGTTGGCCGAATAGTCCATCACTGTCCCATTGGGACTGGTGGAAGACATTGTTACCATTGTTTGTGGGTGGTCATACCTAGTTGACTTCCTAGTGATTTAGATGAACAACAGTAAGGGGGACTTCCCAATCATAATGGGAAGAGCATGGCTAAGCACCATCGACGCATGCTTAGGAATCCATGATCTTTCCTATAAATATCAAAGGAAAATACATTCAAAAAGATCAAGAAGAAGAAATTTCCATGCATTGCATACGTTGACACAAGGTGTAATTGCATGCAGAGGTCATGGTTTGTGCGAAGTTTAGCAATTCCTACATGCAATCAGTGTGCACAAGTGATTAACATACAAAGATGCCTGTATGCAGCAGCCACATGATAGGAAGAGACCCAATGGCTGATAGCTAATCAAGAAAGTAGTTCACTCATATGCATGGAACTAACTAAGGGTTTGACTTGTGCTTACATCGATAGCATAGACACATTAGAGCAAGTCCACCACCAACTTCTAAGTCTTAACCTTGAAAATATCAATTGGGAGAAGTTGGAAATCCCTAAGAAATTTAAGCAGGAGCCCCTTGAGCTGAAACAATTGCCCACTGGTATGGAATACACATTTCTTAAAAATAGAAAACTAGCAATTATCAACGCTAAGCTTGCTCCTCAACAGAAAGAAGAACTGCTCAAAGTAATAAATAAATGGTCAGAAGCTTTCACTTGGTCATATCCTGAATTAACTGGAATAGATCCTAGGATATTCCAACATAGAATTTACACTAACCCCTCCATGAAGCCTTTAAGACAACTACAGAGGCGATTGAACCCTAAGCTGAAGCAAGAAGTTAAGGAAGAAATCGAATAGCTTCTCAAGGCTGGGTTCATATACCCCATTACTAATAGCCAATGGGTTAGCCCCTTAGTTATTGTGCCTTAAAAGGGAGGCAAATGGAGGGTGGGCATAGATTTCAGGTTACTAAATATGGCAACATTCAAAGATCACTTTCCATTGCCATTTGTTGACTAGGTCTTAGATCACTTTCCAAATGGATGGATATAGTGGATATAACCAAAGATAAATAGCCCCAGAAGACCAAGCTAAGACTACGTTCACCAATCCTTGGGGAACATTTGCATACAAACAAATGTTGTTTGGCTTGTGCAATGCCCCTACAACATTTCAATGACTAGTTCTAAGCATCTTCCAATAGTAGATAGGAAATAGTGTAGAAGTCTTTATGGATGATTTCTCCACCTATGGAGCAAACTTTGATCAAGCCTTAGACCAGTTGGAGCAAGTGTTAGAAAGATGTGTAGAAACCAATTTGAGGCTCAATTGGCAGAAAATCCATTTGATGGTCCAAGAAGGCATAGTACTAGGGCACAAAATCTCACACACATGGATAGAGATAGACCCCGAGAAAATCAAAATTATTCAAGGAATTACCTGTCAACTAGAAAATGTCAAATATATTTGGTCATTCCTTGGACATACTAGCTACTATAGAAGATTTATTGAGAACTTTTCAAAGGTTGCCAAACCATTGGTGGAATTAACGAAAAAGCACATACCTTTCGAGTGGACCAGGGAATGCGAATTAGCTTTCCAAACTCTGAAACAGAAGCTAGTAGAAACACCCATTCTACAAGCTCCTAACTATTCCAAACCATTACATATCATGATTGATACATCCAACTATGCTTTAGAAGCTGTACTTACATAGTTAGATAACCAGAAGCATCCTTATTACATCCACTGTGCAAGTGGAAGTATCACTGGTACACAACTTAACTACACTACCATAGAGAAAGAATTAATGGCTATAGTGTTTGCACTAGAAAATTTTAGACACTATGTATTGGGATATAAAGTATATATACATACAGATCATAGTGCAATCTAGTTCCTCATGAATAAGCCAATGGTAAACCCTTGTATCATACGATGGCTTGTAATCTTACAAGAGTTCAATTTAACGATGATTGATTGCAAGGGCACCGAGAATGTAGTTGCTGATCATTTATCTTGGTTGTGATGGGATAACAAAGAGGATGAGTATCCAATTTATGATCATTTCCCTGATGAATTCTTCTTTGCTGGTGTAGTGAATAATTAATCACCCATACAGACAAACTGGTACAGTAGCATTCTTACGTATCTCCTCATCCAAAAAACACCATAAGAGTTAAACCTTAAGAAGAAACAACAGTTTCTTCACCGAGCCAAGTACTTTATGGAGATCAATGGGCAACTTTACAAAGTGTGTCCCGATGGCTTGATTTGATGGTGTGTTCCAGTTATAGATCAACTGCAAGTTCTCCAAGACACTCATGAGGGTCCTTGTGGGGGTCATTACCTTGGGAGATGAATAGCCATCAAGATCTTGCTTATAGGATATTATTGGCCTACATTGTTTCGAGACACCCATCATTTCATCCAATCTTGTAAGCACTGTCAATGTGATGGGGGAATGACTACTAGAATGGAGGGTCCACAACAATGGATCCAGCCATTAGAACCCTTCAACATTTGGGGAATTTATTTTATGGGGCCAATTACACCAATGTCCAATGGAAAAGCTTATATTATTATTGCCATTGATTACCTAATAAAATGGGTCGAAGTAGCTACTGTTAAAGATTGTACATCATCTATAGCTGCATGATTTATTCAACAAAAAATCATAAATAGTTTTGGTGTGCCACATGCACTTGTTTCAGATAATGGTACAGACTTCACAAGTGCAACTTTTCAGAAATTAATGCAATGCTTAAGGTTTGAGCATAAATTGACTACTCCATACCACCCCCAAGTGAATGGTCAAGAAGAAGTCACCAACAGGGAGATTATGAAGATATTGACAAGAACCATTAGCAAGTTTAGGCAAAATTGGAGCACTAAACTGAACGATGCTCTTTGGGCATACAACTCCACATGGAAACTCCCTACAGGCTACTCTCCCTATGAGTTAGTGTGCAGTAAATTAACAATGCTTCCCATTCAAACTAAGCTCTATACACTATCAATGGCATGTGACCTCAACCTTGATCTTGATCTAGCACAAAAATAATGGTTAGTAACCCTTAACTTGCTAAATGAAAATTGACTAGTTGCACTGTCCTCTAACGAGTTGCACAGGGCATTCAATAAATAATTTCATGACCTACAAATTAGGAAAGTTAAATATCAATCGTGAGATAAGGGTCTCTACTAGAATCCCACACATGTACCACAACATACTAAATTTCAAACACTGTGGGAAGGACCTTAGATTATTTATGCAAATTTTCCTTTAGGGGCGATGACAATATACAAACCTGAGAGCCCAGACAAGAAACTATCGATCAACATACAACAAACCAAACCTTTCCATGAGCTTAGGATAGCTAGTACACATGCTACCTCTATTGATGGACAACCTTGCTCACTATTTTGGATCTCCTCCTTCCAACTTAGTCATGGGGGAGATGGCCACCTATGCTAACTGTTCTAGGCCCTCAGTTCTTTTTGAATTTTTATTTTACAAAATTTTCCAACTTTTCTTATTTTTGTTTTATACCATCATTTATGTTTTTACTATTTCTTTGTTTGCTTGATTTACTTTTATTCATCATCCAATAAGTGCTCATGATGGTGGATTGCATTATATCATATTGAGTGCTAATGTTTGGTTTTTACCTTTGAATTATGATGCTGATATTAAGGTATATGCCATCCACACATCAATAGAACTCTATGGTCTCCTTTGGCTTGGAACTGTACAGTCCCCTTTTTCTAAGTAAATTTATTAATGAATTTATTGTTGGGTACTTTTCAACCAAGGAAAGACTTAAAGGATGAAAAGGGTGTGACTTCAAGGGGATTTGATGCATTTGTGCTAGCCATTCTCTTGGGTGCTTGGATGCTTGTTTCTTGGGTTTTCCGTCATTCTAACATTGTTCAAAAATCAGGAAGGTAAGTGAATAAAAATAAGCCTTTGCATGGTGTGGTTCTCATGCAAAAGAAAAAAAAAGATAAAAAAGTAGAAAAGTGAGAATTCAAGGCATACCCCTTAGACATAATAAAGAAATATGGACTACAAGCACTGGTTATGAAGCTGGAAAGACATGTTACCCATGCCTGAAGGTTCCCTCTAACTAAGGCCCTTTCTCACTTCCTGCTTCTCCATCTTGCTCTCCTCGAGATGGTGGTCACTCTTTGTGAAGGCATTCTTGTTTCTTCAAGAGGATGGATTGGCTAGGTGTATTGATGCAAGGTCACTGAATGTGGTTGGTTTGAGTCTAGATTTGGGATGAAGTTCTACTCAGTTATCTTAACCATGAAATACACAAGGGGCTTTACACAACCTTGTTCTTGGGATTCCATTCCATTCTCTCCTCTCCATCTTTCTTCCCATTTTTCACCTCATTGCCAGTTTTATCATTAGTTTGTTCTGGGTTGATGCATTGTTTTTCTTTGGTGAATTTTTGTTGGTAATGTTTTAACTCTTGCTTCCAAATGATCTTCGTAGAGCCTATGGACTCTTTGGTTTGTGGGTTTATTAGGGCATAAAAGGCACGAGCTTACTTTGGGGAGGACCCATTGGCATTATTTTTTGGTGTAATTGTTAAGTTCTTTTCCTTAGACATTTCCTACAATCAATCATCTCTTGTTTTATCCCCATCCATGACATCCATTTTATTGGCATTGCCATTGTTATTTTTTTCCATCTTTCTTGTTCCTCATATTTTTCCATCTTATAGCTACCAAAGGTTCACTCTTAGTTGTGGGGGCCTTGGCACAAATTTTTCAATTTTCTCCATTTTACTATTCACCTAACCCCTACATCTTGGGTAGTCACCTATGATAAATCTCTGAACCAGTTTCTGCCATAACCACAACTTAGCCAATGCACTTCATATTGAGGCAAGTTATCAACTGCATTGTGATTTATCTATCCTTACTCATTTGTGACTGTGTTGTGTGTGCAGATGGTGATCATACAAATAATGGACTAGGCTTGGAGGAAGCACTCAAGATGGACTAGGATTAGAGCATTTATGAAAGGAGCATGTCTAGTGGCATGGCTATGGATAAACAACAGAAGGCACAATCTTAGCATTGGCGGCAACATGCTTCATTTTATTTCTTTCTCTTTCTCTACAAGTTGCCAAATAAAGGCTTAGATGTCATTTATGTATGAGTGTTCACCATAATGGTCATGAACAGTAATGTTGTAATATGCTTATTGATCCATTCATTGGGCATGTTGAGTCTATCATCCCATTCCACTGTCAGTTGTCAGTTAGTCAATAATCCCATACCTTCTCAATATTTTGTATAGAAATTGTTTCTCTTCTTCTATACTTGAGGACAAGTTTTCATTCAGTCGTGGGGGTATGATGAGAGTGGTTACTTTAGCAATTATTCTAATTATTAGAGCATTTACTCTAGTGATTACTCTAGTAGTTACTCTAATTATTAGAGTGGTTACTCTAGCAGTTATTCTAATTATTAGAGTGGTTACTCTAACGGTTCTTCTAATTATTAGAGAGGTTACTCTAGTGGTTATTTTAGTAGTTATTCTAATTATTAGAGCGGTTACTCTAATTATTAGAGTAGTTTCTCCCAAGTCTATAAATACAGTGCCCAAGTGCACAATTGGAAAAGAAGTCTTTTAGTAGTCAAGTAGCGAAACTCTTGTAGTCTATTTGAAAGTTAGAGTATTTTCCAAGTGCCTATAGCAGGAGGTCTAAGTGTGGATGGATCTTTATTCGAGCATTATGTACCTAAGCACACCTTATGTATGGAAATAAAGATGAGCTCTTCGATTGATCCTTACAGCACTTGAGATTTGTTTTCTTACTCATTTCTTTTACTTTATTTTCTTATGCATTTATTTTATTTTATTTTATTTTATGCACTTTACATTTTTGTTATTAGCATTGCAATCCATTTTAATCAATTAGAAAAATTGTTAAATTACACAAGCATGACCATTTCCAGCATGCGTGTAACGCTTGGTAACCCAATAATAATTAGCGTTCGGTAATCCCAACAGTGTTGCACTAGTTCAGGATGTGTACGGAAAGTGGGAATAGATGTTGGTGTTAGGATTAGTTAGAACTTAGTTAATGAGTCTTTAAGTTAAATTAGTCACTTAGTTGCCTCTCTCCTTCCCTACTAGCATAGGACATAAGAACATAAAAGCTATAAAAATCATATGCCTCAAGCTTACTTAACCATACAATCATGACATACAGGTAAGCTTGGGAAGATAATGATCAACCAACCTATCCTTGTTCCACAAGGGTGCATAAGCACTTAGTCCTTGGAATTTGACCGAATCATGCATGAAATTCTCGTATTCATATGGTTGAGTGTAGGGGTACCTCGTCGCTCATCAATCTTGCAGCTATGTTGGGCTTTGTGGTGACTATGTTGGGTGTTGTTAGGAAAAATAAAAACCCAACATCATCTACACTCGAGATAGATGGTTTCAACGTAGTTGAGGCTATACCTCTAAAAAACCCATGAAAATGTCAAATTTGGTAGTCCCCAAGGCTTTTTTAGTCTTCCCAAGCCCACATATAGACATAATAGCACTTTTTCCACTTGGAAAGTAAGGTAGTGACAACTTATGAGGCATTTTTCAACCTCAAAAAGTTAAAGTATGTAAGATTGCATCTCATGTGCTACTATCCTTACATTTACAATAAAAATCTTACCTCAAGTTGACTAGTGAAGGTTACAGGTTACAACATGTGTTTTTTTGTGGTGTTTCACTAGCTCACATCATGTGCACTCAAGCTTTTAATTTGACTTAGTTTTTGTTTTCACCTCTAGAACTAACTTAAAGTTCTACAAAACTCCCTACATTTGGTTCTACCATGTTAACATCACATGCACTTTTAGATTATTAATTTAGTTCAACATTTGATATGCTAATTTTATTTTATCTAGCTCAACATTAGCCTTAAAACCACTTTTTTTGGTTCTACAAGTGCACCAACATAAAAAAACATTGACTCACTACATCAACTTGTATAAGTATCTATTAAAACCATTTTCAATTCTATAAGAGCATAAGCTGTTAACAAATTTTCCTCACTACATCAGATTTTTGGTTTGGTTTTATTTGCACATTGTCATCTAGAGGATTTGATGGGGCCAAGCTAAGTATTATAGAGCTTGTGCACAAAACCAATTTTAATTCAGCTTAGCTTATAAAACCAGCTAGTAGAACCACTTTTTGGTTCTACAAAGGCTTGTGAAAATGGTTTTTCCATGTCATTTCCTTTCTTCTATACACGTAGGCTTGATTAAAAAATTCATTTTTAAAAAAAGGCTTTAGAACCATTTTTTGGTTCTACTAGGCACCTTGCCACATCACGTCATCGAACTAATCTTTAGAACTAGTTTTTGGTTCTACAAAGATCTTCCAAAATGATTTTACCATGTCAACATTTTTTACCACATGCATAAGGAAGCCTAATTCAGAAAAAAAAACATGAGAATAAAAAAAAAGCCTTATAATCATTTCAATTATATAACTAGTTTGAAGTCATTTTTTATTTCAAAAATATAAAAGGAAGCTATCTATCTCGTTGGTGATTAGAACCAAGATAATTTTTTAAAATACACTAGAAAATTTTGCAAGACATTGGTTTTGCATACTCTTCAATAAAATAGAAGTTTTAAGAAGAGCTAATGAAAGTGCATCTTTTAAAACTTAGTGGGCACACATGTTCTTGTGCAACAAAGTTTGTTTTTTTTTGCCTAGCTATACGAAGGAAAGAAAAGCTCTTCATGAGAACTAAAAATTCATTTATTTAGCATGGCCTTTTCTCATAAAACTAAAATTATGAAAGCACTGGACCATATAATAAAAAGCTCATTTACAATAAAAACCCATCCTATCTAAAAACAACATGAAAAAAAGCCCAAACATATGGAAATGATTAAAATATAGAAGGTGATTATATGAAGAAGTTAAAGCTTATGTTAGTTGAGCCACATTGATGAAAAAGCATAGGGATAGTTATAGAGGTCCCATTGGTTTTGAACCAATGGGATTTATTATACAAATCATAATGCGATTGAGTGGTAAGCTTTAAGGATGATGTTGAGTAGATTTCCAAGAAAACTTGCATGTATTGTTGCATTCAAGAAATATAAAAGATATTATGATACATGTGATACATATGATAGTTAAAATCTATATTGCCATGGTAAGATAGTGATAATATTAATAATTTTATATTTTATAATTTTTATAGATTTTGTTTTTATAAGAAACAAGTAATAAAAAGATATGCATTACAATGCCACCCAAGGATAGGTGCAATGCTCATGTTGCAATCTCTCAAGGGGGTAGGTGCAACACCACACATGAAATGGAAATAAAATAACTCTTAGTCACAATCTTAATGGCCCAACACCATGCCATATAGTTATGGCCTCCTTGGGTAAGTGTGAATCATCACAACTTATAAAAATGAGGAAGGAATGAATATTTTTATGGTTATAATGTTTTAATGTTTTAATGTTCAAGAAATCAATGGTAGAAATGAGGAAAAATCATAACTTTATTCACCATAAAAACATTAGAGTCTGCATCGACCAAATAGTTCCAAGCTACATAAGCAAGGTAGCACTGTAATAGAATCTAGCTGCACTTGTGAAAGTGACAACTCAAACACACACACAAATCATTGAAGCAAGTTCACTTCACAATTAAATAACCTTTAATGCAATAAATCTAGATATTATGCAAAGACAAACTTATTTGCTAGAAAACCAAGAAAACTAGTTATCTTCAATTAAATTATTTGAAGATTACAATAGGGTTCACACAACCCACAAGCATCTAAAAACCTATCACACTCAAATGATATTGTAGAGCATGAGGCTCTACAATCACACAATGGTTGTTCTTAATGCAAGACACAACCAAGAGAAATCTCTCTCACAACCTAGAACTAAGATGGAAACTCACAAGTGATATACAAGATAATAGAACACATAGATTAACATACCATAAGCTAATCTTGGAGCTGCAATCACCTATTGCACTCACCCAATGTGCTCATCCAATCTCTCTTGCCCAGTTCTCCTTACATACAAACTCTCCTCCCTCCTTCATGGATGAAGGCATACATAATTATAAAGATCCAAAACCCTAGGAAGTTTTCTATTTTCCTCCCTAGATGTTTTTAACATAGATCTAGAGTTTTTTTTGGATGTTTCCCAATCAATACACCACATCAGAGCTTTTCTTCTTCACTGACATAGATGTCTCTAGTTTCATGTAGATGTCTTCTATGAAGGCCCTACTCTCAGGAGAGACATTTACTATTTTTTGGTAGATGTCTTCTATGGATTGGAGACATCTACACTTCAGGGGAGATGTCTTTGAGAAGATGTCTATCTTTTTGAGACGACATCTTTTGTGAAAGCCCTGATCTTGGAAGAGACATCTATTGTATTTAGTAGATGTCTTCTATGGACTAGAGACATCTACACTTTAGGGGATATGTCTTTGGAAAGATGTCTATCTTTTTGGAAAAACATCTCTTCCAAAGGTGGCAAAAACAAAAATGCTTATTCTGATGATGGAAGCCTTTGGATTCCTCCCAACAAGTTCCCATAGACCCTTTGAACTCATCAAAATGAGCCAAAAACACCTCCAAATATGCAAAAACATCCAAGAATCTTCATCATAAAAATTCAACACAAAAACACATAGAAAATGTAGACACATGCATCCAGGTCTTCTCTAAGCACAAAACCTACAAAAACAACTTGTAGGATAAGCACAAGGGAATTAGAACAGAGGTTCCTACACCAATCATGGAAGGAATCACTTACCCAAGGAAGGAAGAGCTCTTCACATGAAATAAGATGTCAAAAGCCAAAGGAAAATGCTTAGAATCAAGTTCATTTCATATGAAGCTCATCTCAAATATTTATAGTTTTCGCAATGCAATAATAGGAGTTTTCTAATGTCTAGGAATTAATGTAGGCCTATTAGCATAGATAAGACATCCTAGAACATACTCGAGGAGGAAAAGAAGAAAAGATGATCAAAATAGGGCACCAAGAAGGATGTGTCAGTGCCCCTACATTGACACAAGGGGTGCACTAGTGTAGGAAAGTCAACACAACCATGTTCCCTCATACTTTGCTAAAATTTCCAAAATCAAGTAGGGACACTAGGAAACATGTTGAGACCTTTTAAGGGTCTCCAAAAAAAGTTGAAAACATCATGAGAAGCCTAAAACATGCACCAAACTTGCAAGTGTAAAATAGAAGATCAAGATGCAAACCTGAGAGGTCGATACTTAATCATGTATGTGCAAACCATAAAAATAAGATGCATGAAACACATCTTGAATCTAGGGCGATTTAGGCTTACAATTAACGTACAAAATGTCATTGGATGTTCCCATAAGTCTATACAAATTCATATTCCTCCCATTTTCTTTGAAACCACAATGATGTTTGACACCCACTCTGAGTAATCAATTGCTTGGATGAAACCATCTTGATACAGCTTAGTGATTTTATCACATATAGCCAGTGCAATCTTTGGTTTAACCTTATGAGCCTTTTGCTTAACTACTTTCATATGTAGATCTAAGACAATGTTGTGCTGTATAAGCCTCGGATCTAAGCCCAAGATTTCATTATAAGACTACGCGAATAATTCGATGTTGTCCTACAATATCTTGGATACATCTTTATGTGTTTGCGAATCTAGGAGGGAGCTAAGTTTTAATGTTTTTATTTTCCCCTAGATGTAGTCACAGGCATTTCAATGAGAGGGTTCTCAATTACATCCCCAGATGTTCAGGCTAGTCTAGGGATGTTTCTAAGGACGCTACAGTGCTATTTGTGGATAATTCCTAGTCTATTGACTCTGGGTTCAATTGTCTTGCGAGCTCGCCATGTGGACCTGTCAAGGCTAGAGGTGAAGAAAGATCACGATGCATTGCCATTATTGTTCAACTTGCCACTGAGAAAAATGCCAAGTTAAGTGATATCTATTTGTAGCAATGGTGCCTAGTAAATATTTGTAAAGCAACAATGAGATATGAACAGTTGAAATAATTATAAATTATGATACAAAGTTTGCAATTGGCTAGTTTAAGGTCGTAGTGGACTGCTTGAATGCAAAAGTTCAAAACTGCTAGTTTAAGGTCTTTGCGAACCACTAACCTGGTTGAGTTTATAAGTTAAGAGTATTAGTTTAAGGTCTTTGTGGACCGCTAACGGGTTATGTCAAAAGTATAGGTTTAAGGTCTTTGCGGACCGCTAACGTGTTGTTTTTATAAAGGTAAGTTGTATTAGTTTAAGGTCTTTGCGAACCGCTAACTTGGTCGAAACTGTGAATCAACATTGCTAGTTTAAGGTCTTTACAGACTACTAACAGGCTATTCTTGTAGAGGTAAATGACTAGTTTAAAGGTGGGTCGAGGCTTTCGGTTAGGCCCACCTATTATGATGCAAATAGTGTTGCTACACTATGGAGGGAGTGCTACACTATATAGAACATCCCACATTAATTGGGGTGAGAAAATGGCAAGTTCCTTTTTACTGCATTGGGTATAAATAGGGGTTTACCCCTGGTGAACTTGTCATTTTTGCCGTAAGACTGCAGAGCCCACATCTAAAGTGTAGAGTTGTTGTACTAACAAAGAGCAAGGTGATTTAGTGTAGTGACTAAGAAAGAATTTGTAACCTAGATGATGACACCCAAGAGAGAATGTAAACACCTAGCGCTTGCCAAAGTAGACGAGGTGAAAGACACCCTGGGGCATCTGTTGTAGGTGAGAGTCGTAGTGCGGGAAGAAACTCCATTGGCCTGGTAAGTTGCTACGCTACCCCCTTTTTTTTGCTATTGTTGTTTCTACTTTTTTTTTCATTTCTATTTTCATTTTAAAATTTGTGTTTTTTGTCATCGTTTTTGTTGCCATTTTGGCCGTTACACTACCGCTGTTGCTGATTCGGCCACGACGGTGTATGGACACTACACTAAGGTTTCATGTAGTGTTGTCTAGATCACCATTGCTGTGGCTGTCTTGCCATAGAGATTTAGGTGATTTTGGAAACCTAGCATGCGAATAGCGTAGCGTACAATCCTCAGGAGGGTTTGGCAATGTGTGTGATTTGACAACGTAACACATGTGTATCATAGTGTAGTGCAAATCCTTTTGTCAGGAAGAAGATTTGTTGAAATGGTTGCAACGTATTAAATTCTTTGTTGTTTAAAAATTTTCACTTAATTTTTTTTGTTTTGTTGCTACGCTAAGCCGGTGTGTTGTTCTGCTATGCTACATGCAAGAAAAAGGTTATGCTATATTATTTGTAAACAGTTTATCCTATTACACTACAAGCTAACTCCACTCGAACATGATGTTAACATTTTCCATTGTGTTATGCAGGGTGATGCTAAGGTCCATTTTAATTATCCTAGAAATTGTAGGGGTTCTATGCTGCCTAAGTGAACCGGTGGCCAACGTTCCTCCACCCCATGCATGTGTGGGGTAGCAGGAGGTCTGGTTCTGGGAAGGTGCACAGGACTTTCTAAAATTTCTCCTCAAGCACTTTAGTGTGATCATTTGGTCACACTTCTCATAGGAGGTAGTAGCTATAATTACAGAAACCCTATTTCCTAGGGTAAACTAGGGTATTCTAAAATTTTTGACTGATGGAGCAATCAAGAGTGGGAAGGCAGAGGGATCCAGTCAGCACCCAAAAAACTTGAGGCATCTGGCTTGGATCTAGAAAATGCTTGAATATAATTGCTACCACTTGTACGACACGTTGTTCATTTCTCGTCACATGGGAACTTATTTTCAGAACCCACCAGGAACTATTTATTGTGCTAGTGAGTGAGTTTTGTAAACATATTCCACTACGTTATGCAATGCATGCTATGCTAGGCCAGAATGTTAACAGTGTATTTTTGTCACTAGGTTTTTCATCAACAAGAGTGGGCTTCATGGTGATATTGATGCCTTGGCCTTTGCACAGATGGCATTGCAGGAGTTTTTCTTTGGTGAGAATATGCACACAGGCATGATAGAAAAATGTGGGGGTGAGTACAAAACCTTTCCAACTCGGTACTCCCAGTTCTACGATAGGTGTAAAGAGTTCGGTTGGTTGGATGGGGATTGGGCACCCTTTAGGTTGATCACTGTTGAAGATGTGTCAGTGGAGCTCCCACCATTCCCATTACCATTTAAGCCTGGTATGCTAAACCATGAGTTGTTTGCATGTTTGAGTGTTGTTTCTATTTTTTTGTTTTGTTTAAGTTTTTGCTTTTTCCTTTTGTAAACTACTATAGCGGCAAAGAAATCCCAGGAGGTGATGATGATCACCTCTGGGCATAACGAGGCTAACATTTACTTCAAGTACGAGGAGGTGTATGAGACCCAATGCTGGCTCTGCAACGGGGCCTCAGAATTGCTCACTAACAACCTTCAGGATGTTGGGCTAATGGAATTGTTCTTGGCTGTGAACCCAAGCATCTCTGCTACTAAGATGCTTGCCCTAGCTGACTCCATTTCTAAAAAAGTAGATCGCTTTCGCACACGTGTGCATAGTGTGTTGGTGGTCCTTAACATCAATGACCAACTATTCGTGGATCTCTTCAGTGTCCCTATTGATGGCCTTCCCATGGGAGCAAATACCAAAAAGGAGGTGAACCATTAGGGGGACATTGAGGAGTGGCTAGGGGTAGCGAAAGGACAAAAGGGGATCCCTATTGAAGAGGCTACACTGAGAGTGGCCAAAATGGTTTACCCCATCTTTTGTGCCCGTGCTTTCCCAAACTACTCTCCCAAGGAAAAATCATTGGGATCAGGCAAGCTTGGGTAATGAGGAAGGTCATGGAAGATGGGACCCATTAGAACTGGGCCAAGAATCTCTGCAAAGGTCTGCAAGATGAAATGGTCAAGCTTCATAAGAAGCTTGAATCCTATTTCAATGTGAATCATGCTTTCTTCGTAGCTTTCTTATGGAGATTCATGGAATTTTTGGTAGTCTGTGAGAATGGAGTCTAGGTGATGCAAAATTGTAACCATATTTCCAAACCATGGATTTGCCAAGTATTTTGCACCACCCAAGCCCAAGATCCCCTAGAAGCTATTGGGGAGTCATTTTCAATGATGACTAGGGATCGGGTGGCTCACAACTTCCGCAGCCAGGACAACATAGGAGAGGCACCCCCTGCTACTACGGGTAGCGTATCATAGGAGAAACGTCTCATTGTGGAGATGGTGGCCACTAATTTGCAGCAAAAAACGTCTCGTTCAGTTGAGAAGCCTCCCCGTACGGATGAAGAAGCGGGGCAGACACTGCGATTTAAGTTATGTAGAATACATCCTCCCATTGGTAAATGATTTTTTCTTTTTATTTGTTTCTTTTCTTATTTGATTAATGCTTGCTATGCTGTGCTACACTCCAACGTAGCATTTTTCTTAAGTTAATTTGCTTTTGTCTAATGTGAACATGCTTTGTTACCAAAGGAAAAAGAGGAAGAGGAAGAAGGAGAAGAGGTGACAGCCCCCAAAATCGAGGTGGCTAATAAAGGTGTGGGGGCCATGGCCACAGAGGAAAGGGCACCAATCAAGAAAGAAGGAGCTCCTTCCGCAAAGGAAGGGGATCCTATTGACAAGGAAAATGCTCCTACTGACGAGGAGGACATTTCTACCGATAAGGAGGACTCCCCTACTGATGAAGAGGATGCTCTTATGGATGAGGAGGATGCTAGTGCCACAAAGAGAAGGGTCCTAGTGAATAAAGAAGAGGCCCTTATCAACTGGGAAGGGACCTATGCTGACAATCCCTTTGCTAAATGTAGTTCAGGGCCAGAGGAGCAGATGGATGCAGAGGGTGTTGCCATGTTGTTAAGCTAGCAAGAAGGAGGGGAACTACAACCAGATGCTAGTATGTTTGATCGCATATTCAATAGTATGTCGATGGATGACCCTCCCCTCGCTATCACCCCTGAGGGTTTGCTGGGTAGGAGCCTTTATACTATCATTTGCGTTGCTCGTTATCTTTATTGTAGTGCTCTCAGTTATACCTGACACATTTTTGTTACTTAGCAGACACCACAGTTGACACTGTAGGTTCTTCTTCAATCCACCTGTGACCATGGGCTAAGACCCCTGATAAGTTTGCATTCATGCAGGGGGTGATCGATGACATGATCGATTGTCTTAAGTGGATTGATCCAGAAGTGGGTAAGTGAAGTAGCTATGCTATCATGACTAATGTATTTTTATGTACGGTCAATAGCCTCTTACCTCAATTGGAACCTAAAACAAGTAGTCAAGGTCAATGTTGTACCTGGATTCCCGCTGGAAGTGACTGAGGTATCTCATCGCATATACGATGAGGCTAGCGAATGTGTGTTGTACTCGACACGCTCCCTGTGGGAATGCAGGTGTGTGAACGAGGACCTGTGGAAATAGGTCCAGAAGTGTAAGAAGGAGAAAGCCAATTTGACCATCGAGGTGGGAGACCTCTGCTCCAGAAATGAGTTTCTTTTGGCCTGTGATACCAAAGATGGCAGTTGGCACATAGCTTTCATTGATTATGCAAGATGTTGGATGGTCATGTGCCGCAACAATGAGGCCACACGCGAAATAATTGAGTAGCAAATGTAGATGGACTTGTTGGCCCAAAAGAACTAGGATTGGAAAGATTACAGTGCAAGAGTTTATGAGTGGGGGCAGTCCTAGAAAAGCCACAAGAATATGTATAAGTTGGAATGTGCCACCTATTGTATATAGTATTGGGATGCTTTTGTTAAGCTGTATACTCACGAAGTGTTCCTAGAGGCCATTGGTACTTCTGGGGAATATGACAAGTTCATGCAACAAGTGATGGTCAGTGAATCCCCTGAATGGGAAGTGAGTTTCCCCGCGAGTGGGACTGCCATTGCCTCCTTTTCTCCAGGGCCACTGAGGGCTATTGAAAAGGAGAAAGTTACAGCAGACGTTGACTTGGGAGATAGGCATTGGGTGAATATTACAGAGGAGGACGTCTCGCAATGCCTCGAAATTGGTTTGGATCACGTTCCCCATGAGATAGATGAGGGCCATCTCAGGTTAGTCACTTTCTTGTGCAGTGTAATAATGTATTTTATTCTAGCTTTCATTGTGACTCTAGCTTACTGCTTCATTTTCTATGATACAGATTCCAGATGAAGAAGCAAGGCCCTCTGAGGGTGGGAACAATGATGCAGAGGAAGATAATGCGAAGGAAGACGATGCATGAGAGAAAGGGATCTTACTATGTATTTTTTGCAAGAATATTACAAACATTATTTAATTGAAACTTTGAATGGAAAATGAATTATGAAAAGATTTGTTTTTTTTAGCTTGTGTATTGCCTATGTGATCAGTTTTTATCAAATTTTTTTGTCTTTGTTTTAGGCCATTTCAGGTCGTGGTCAGGTGATAAACAAAAGAAATATTTTTTTTAATATCTATTTTTGAATAGCTAGTTTTAGGCCCTGACAGGCCTTAGCGGGGTAATGTAGGTGGAAGATTTTGCTAGTTTTAGGCCTTAGCAGACCGTAAGGTAATGTCAACGAAAGATTTTGCTAGTTTTAGGGTTTAGCAGGCCATAACGTAGTGCACATAGAAAATTCTTTTGCTAGTTTTACGCCTTAGCGGGCCGTAACGTAGAGTACACGGAAAATTATTTCGCTAGTTTTAGGTCTTAGAGGGTCGTAACATAATGTGAACGAAGGGGTTTTGCTAGTTTTAGGCCTTAGCAGCCGTAACGTGATGTGGTCGGAAGATTTTTCCAGTTTTAGGCCTTAGAGGGCAATGTGTAGTTTTAGGCCATTCCGGGCTATGTGTAGTTTTAGGCCATTTCAAGCCATGTGTAGTTTTTGGCCATTTCAGGCCGTGTGTAGTTTTAGGCCATTTCGAGCCGTGAGACGATGTAAACGGAGAATATGTGAATGGTTTAAAAGGATTAGTTTGGTGCTTACTGTAGATGAATGGATGTGAAGCAAACAGGAGATAAATATAAAATGGATGTTAACTAGGTAGGAAGCAATGGAGTTTCTACACTATACGCAACTACTTTCTGACCCATCATGGATTTGGTGAGGTGTAAGGCTGAGAAGCTTTACTGCGACATTCATCTACATCATTGTCTTTCACTTGAAAAGGCAACTCGGCCCATGCATTTTCATTTTTTGAACCGACGTGTTGGATTGGTTCTTTCATTAAATAGTGAGTGTTGACGGAGATAGGTGCCTTGTTCTTAGAGGTTATGACCTCTAAACCCTACTCCATATCTATGTTATTTATTGCTTGCGTTGCCACCTTGTCATCGTGGATCACCACCTCCCTGCCTGCATAGGGTGAAGAGACGATCCTAAGTTGGGCTAACCAAGACCTCCCCAGGATCAAGTTAAACCCAGGCATCCCTTCTACCATGATAAATGTTGCATTTGTGGGAAACTGGTCCCCTGCCACAAAGTCAATGTGGACAGTGCCTTTCACCACAACCTGTGCCTCGTTGAATGACTTCAAACGTAACGTTGTCGTGGGTTTGATCTAGTCTACCAAACCCAGCTTATCCACAATGGGGAATGGGATGACATTTGTAGTAGCCCCTTCATCAACGTGTACCCTTCCGATCTTATGTTGGCTGACCTGAATTATGATGAATAGGGGTGCTATAGTCACTTGACCCTTTTCAGGGTCTCCCTAATGGAATCATCACAGAATGTCAATTGGGATGGCTGCAGTTCTCCAGGCATAGAAGGAAGCATAACTGAGTGAATTGCTTTCTCTTCTACTGGCATGTTCTCGTCAATTGGTATTTCCATTAACATGTGAACTAGAGCCTCACGGTGTGCGGCAGAAGTCATTATTAGGTCATACAGGCTCAACATTGTGTTCTTTTGTTTTAGATCCTGCTTGACTTGAGTAAGAGTTCTTAATAGGTCTCGTCCATCTTCCTGTTGCTTGCTATCCTTCTCCTTTTCCATTTGTCCCAGGAGACAAATTTCTTGAGGAGGAACAACTTCAAGTTTGGGATCAGACCCTTTTGGGCAAGGTGGCGATGACCATGAGCATGTAGTAACATTAGCTTTTGGTGATGAGGACATAGATGCAGAGGGTAAGGGAGTGGGCCTAGAAGGACCTGGGGTGGTACCTTTCATTGTCACATCACCTACCGAACGCTCTTCTCATTTCCTTGGATGAGAAGGATACAGTGCCATCTTATGCGGAGTAGGGGAAATTGAATGGTTTGGCCCCCTGATGATGAATAGCACTCTCGATGTTAATGCATGCGATGGTGTGGTTTTGTTTATAGAAGGTGCACTGGCGGATGTCTGAGGAGGGATCCTTAGGAAAAAGGGTTGCTAGGGGGCTTTTTTAACCACTGCCGGTGTTGGTGCACTACACTGAGGCACACTAACCACAAATGGTTTCTAAGGTGGTTTGGGATTACTGTCCACATTGATAGTGTTGATGATATAACCAGCATTATTGGCATTATGTGGGTCTATGTAAACATGCATAGATTTATTTTCAGGATGCATGGGGTTGCTTTCATATAGAACCAAATTCCTTTGATCAATCATTCTTTGAATGTCATCCTTTAACACCAAACAGTAATCTATGTCGTGATCACACAGTTGATGGTAGTCACAGAACTACTCCAGCCTAAAATTCTTAGGAACTGGAAGTTCATTGGGCAAAGAAAGGAGGGATTCCTAAGGAGTTCGCAGTGCCATTGATGCCTTTTGGCTGCCTCCTCTAACATTCACTTGTGTTGAATATACCCTGCTCCTAGTAATTGCTTTAGAAGTTCTAAAGGCTTGACAGGTAGCGGGGTATATTTAGAGTGATCTTTATGCTCAACTGTGTCGATGTGGAGGGTTGAGCAGCATTGTTTGGGTTGGGTGCGGGGTTAGTTAGTGCAGTGGCTACCTTTTTGTTGTTCTTGTTGTTGGGCTTGGCTTTGTTTTCCCTAGCAGCCACTGTGGCTGTTGCAGCCTTACCCTTATCTTTGTCCTTCTTGATAAACATGTTCTTGTATGCAACATAGGCTAGATTCTTACTTACCTCAGCCATATCTTGTATGCTCTTGGTCTAGGCAAAAGCTTGACTAAGAGTTCGTGGAGCGAGATAGTACAGTTTGGACTTAATAAAGTTGTTCACTACATCCTTAAAGATGGCCAGAAGATGGACCTTTGCGATAGGCTTGCAAACACCACTGTATGAATTTTTGGACTGATTCTAGTGGATCTTGCTTCATGCTCATTCACTGATCTAGTGTAACTTGTGGTCTCAAGTTATATTTGAAATGAGTTAAGAATTGACTTAGCATCTCCTCTAGGGTTGAGATAGATGAGCATGGGAGTGCACGGTACTAGTTCAAGGCTTTGCTTGTCAGAGACATAGCAAAGACATGGATGATGGTGTGTAGCCATTGTTGTAGTAGAAGGGACTTAGATCTAAATGTTACAAGATGCACGTTGGGATCACCCTCCCCATTGTATTTTATGAAGTGGGGGTGTCACATCCCGGGGGGTAATGTTAGCATGGGGACTACCGGGCTGATGGGATCGTCATGGTAGAAATCCATGACTTGTACCATGTTAGAACCAGTAGTTTTGAGGCATTGAACCTCTTCAATCAGGGTCTAGATAAGTTGAAATGCTTAATCCAAACCTGGGGGCAATGTAGATGGTTGGGGAGTTGTAGGGGTAGCTACCATTGGTGGTGTGGTAGGGGCAGCAGCCTGGCTCATAAGCAGTGCCATTGGGATGACCCCTATGAAAGGTGCTGCTTGTGATGTCCACCACCCAGTGGGTGGTGCTGTTGGAGCAACGACTACTGGTGGTGCTATGGGGTTGGTGGTTCACATGATTGATGGGGCAGACCAGGGTCCTGCACTTGGATGTACCGCTTGTAGGATCTGGTACATTTTGTGGTGAGCATAGTGGGACATTTGCAAAGGTTGCAAAATAAGGGGGAAAGTGAATGGAGTCCATCACATGGTTGAGGGTGGACCCGTTGATGATGGTGGAATAGGTGTAGATGCCGGGATAGATGCAGAAATCGTATGCAACTGCGATGTAGGTACCGTGTGGACGTAAGGCAAGGTAGCCGTGATTGGTGCATGGTATGATGTAGGAATGGATTGGGTAATAGATTGTGGGGGAAAAGTGCCTAGGAATGAGATGGGGGAATAGGCGTGTTGATATGCTAAGGGTAAGGCATGGTTACCCATTGTCGATGAAGGTGCGGGTCACGATGGTGCAGATGTAATCGTGAAGGGAGCATTCGTAAAGAGCGGGCTTGACCAGAAAGACAATGTGGGAGGGATGGTGGTAGGGTTAGTTTGACCCCCATCCTTAGACTGGGAATCTAGCTCCTCTTGCCAATCTTGAAATGCCTCATCATAGTGAGATGCTTTATCTCACTGCTCCCTAGGCCTACTTGTTCATATCAGCTGATCTAAGATCTAATGATACGTTTGCATCAGAGGAATGGAAATGCCAGGAGTAGGAATAAGTTCCCTCCCATTGTAGTAAATGAACTCGAAGCTACATTTTTCTTTAAGTTCTTGGGTGTCTAAGGGTAGATTTTCTTGGACCTTAGTGTAGAGAAAATTGTAAAGCTCGATTTGTTGTATCAAGCTCTTAGGTGATCGATTTTGGACCCTGAGAGATTGAAGGGGTCCTAGCACTGGGCTAGGTGGTTGCGCAGCACTTGTGGTGCCCTGAATTGAAAAGGGGACCTCAACGTTAGAGGTAGTAATAGTGGTGGTTGAGGAAATCATTTTTGCAAGGTTAAAAATGATTTGTGAGAAAGAAAAAAGAGAGATCAAGAGGTAATTGGAGGCTTTTCATCCTACAGGGTTTGAAAGGAACTGTCAATGCGACCAACCTATACCACACGATGTGTAAACAACTGCAAGGGTGTCACATTTATGCTAATGAGCATTGGGGTATAGAGAGCATGCAGGACTACCCATGAGACATAGAAAAGGCACCAAAAGGCCCTCCTTCTAGCGCCAGAAACAATAGTGACTGAAAACATCGGTGGCTAGAAACACTGAGAGGTTGCCGAGCGAATAGTTTAACCTCGGATCCATGCAAGGGCTGTGCTAGATAAAATGGAAATGGGGCGCCCTGAACGGTCTGGTCGATTAGACAGGGACTTAATTGGTATAACTTAACCTTATGTGAATGTTGTTTTGATTGCTAAATACGTGAGGTAAAATCGATAATTAATAAATGCAGGAATAAAGAAAATAATTCCAAACAATGATAACAATAAAGAAATAATTAGAATGGACTTAGGTAAGAAAATGCACTGCCTAAGAGTCAAGGGTTCAATTCTTTGCTTTGTTTTAGAGATGTGCAACAAGTTATACAATGCTGGAGGCACATAGGGAATTCGAGGATAATTAGAATGCTTAAAATATGCCAACTATGCTCTTGAATGTAAACTTATAAGCCAATGCAAGACAATCAACACAAAAAGCCAACCGCAAAAATGCCAACTTGAAAGTGCTAATGCCAAAAATGCCAACCCTTTGAGCTTTGTTCACCAGGGTATTTATAGGGCTAGGAGCAGGGGAGAGATGTGATTTAGATGCCATGTGTCCTGGACCCATTAGATGCTAACGTGCCTGTACTATGTAGATATGCAAAGTCGATTATGAACCTGCTACATTGCAACCATGTTGTCAAACCTAGAGATGCTAGAATCAGGTGTGCCAACAATGCGAGCGAGAGATGAAGCATATTGAAGTAGCATAGCCGCTTGCTACGCTGTGCTATGCTATGTAGCATAGCACATCGACTTTGCATATTTTCTTGCTGTGCTGTGCTACACTATGCAGCGTAGCATAGCATAGCCACCGGTTTAAACAGAAGAATTGCATTGGAGTCACTTGCTTTTGCTGAAGGTCTTGGTGCATGCTAGGCTAACCTTTGGAGCATTTTTATTGACACACATCATTGCTATGCTATGTAGCATAGCATAGTGTAGCAGCCAATGTAACCTGCATTTCTATAAAAAATGTGGGGTTTCACGAGAAAACTTTGCGTGCTTTGCCCTTGCTATGCTATGCTATGCTATATAGCATAGCATAGCATAGCACCCTGTGTTGGCTAAATTTTGACTTTGCTTTGCACGAAAATCTTGCCAAAACTCATATTCGGACACTTGATTGATTTTTTTTGAAGGCTTGCTATGCTGCGTAGCATAGAAAACTTTTCAACTAGAAAACTTGCCAAACTGTTTTGCTCATCCTGAACATCGTCGACAACTCCTAGCATAATTTTTGAGTAAATTGGCAACTAGGTGAATTGTCCAGGTGGGTAGGCTAGAGAGTCCATCAGGCTTGTTAGCTCTAGAGGTAGAAAACTTGCCGAACTGAACAGTCTAACCTTAGTGCATATGTTTTCTACCAAACTATCATGAGGCTACACTTGTGAAAATGCTTTCCTTAGTTCCAAGACCCTAGTGAAGCAAGAGTTCCTCAAAATTTTATGGTGTTTCACTATGTCATAAATTCCATTATCATAGGTGGCAAGCCCAAACCTATGCAACAACCTTTTGTGATCCGTGTGCCTCCTAACAAGGCAAGGGTCCCCTCCACCTCCATAAGGAAGAGGCCTCCCTTTGTTATCAAAGTGTCACCTCAAGCACCTGCAACACCCTTTATGGTCAAAGTTCTGAACCAACCAACAGCTAAGACGTTAAATTTCCATGACACAACAACAACAACCACTAAGAAACCTTTTTTTATCAAGGTGCCACAATGAGTTGGTTACACAAGAACTCCCAAAATAACTCCTAAGCCACCCATTATCATAAGGATGCCACAACATGATGGACCCTCACTTACCCGAAGCCCAACAGTGGGCAACATCCCGATCCCTCCTCCTTCAAGGGTTGACTCCACTAGCAACCCAAGTAGGCCCACAAAATGGCAACACAAGAGGACAAATGAGCACCTTGCAACCCCCATGGCCAAAGCAAAGGCCACAACCAGCAAACAACAACTAAACACTAGGGCCCCTACCCCTAAGAAGACCAAGGAAACTAAGCCCATGTCCCCTTCCCGAGAGATCTGTCTTTCAAGCCACATGGAGGAAATCAAGGCCAACAAAATGGCTAATGATAAGGACTTTGTAGCTGCACTAATCCAGGTGAAGCAAATGCTAAAGAACACAATGTTGAGCTTATACAACCTAGTCATGAATTCATCTACTCACTGCCAAGCATTGGCCAAGAACTTGGCCTCCATTCTTATTACAGAGGACATCCCTGCAAATGAGGCATCCATCCGTGCAACAATGCTACCCCCTACACCACAAGAATTGGTTTCAACAACCCTAGCCTTTTGCAATGATGTAGTTAAAGTCAACCCCAAACGAGGGGAGGTCACTATAGCTCCACTATCCAGTAACATTCATGTTGTATAGTGTACCATCCACAAACTACATGTTGATGATGGTGTAGCAACAAACGTAGTCTTGTACTCCGTCATCGACAAGCTAGGCCTAGCAGATGAAATCAGGCCAACCAAAACCATGTGTCTAAAATCCTTCAACAGATCATGTGTCACAGTTAGGGGTACAATCAACTTAGCCTTTGTTGTAGGAGAGCAATTCCCCACTAGTGCAGATTTCACTGTCATAGAGGAGATGCCATGTTTCAACATGATTCTAGGTAAGCCTTGGCTAGTCCAACTAAGGGCCATCTCAAATCCACCTTCCATACAAAGGTGGTCAAGTTATCATCCATGGTGATAACGCTTCTTCTTCGACTATCCACGACATAGACATGGCACAAGTTTTAGAAGAATAGTTTCTTGGTGGTACACCTATAATAACCAATGCAGTGCCTAAGGCTAACATACCCGAATGAGTGGTTGAAGCCAATAGCTTCCTAGAGGATCATAAGCCTTGAACACTCCCTAATCCATGCCCGGTTAGGAAGCAACTACATGACCAAGACTTTCCCTTGGCCAAAATGTAGGTGTCTACCTACCCTTTGCCTTCACTTACCATGCATTTTTTTCTTTTGTTTACATTGCACTAGCCTATGCATTTACATTTTGCCCGCTCACTTAGATCACACATTTTTGCTTTGTTTACACATTCGTCAACTTAGTTTACACATTGCATTTGAAAAACATCAAACATAACAAAAAACATAAAACTACAAAAACACATGGCCTAGAAAGGCCTTAAACTAGCCTATGGCTCGGAACGGCCTAAAACTATCACTTTTTGCATTGCTTTCCTTTCATTAATTCATTTTAACTTTGTTTATGACAAGTGTTGCTTGTTGTTGTTTTCTTTCTAGTTGATTTTTGCAGGATCTTGCAGACACACAGCATGACCATGCATGCAACATCACACCTTACACAAGCAATGTAAGCACCAGTCTGCTATGACTATAAACTAACATAGACAGCCCGCTATGACTATAAACTAGCACAACTTGTCCTTGGGTCATCACGTTAAAATTAAACAATAGCTTGTCCTTGGGTCATGACGTTAAACTAGCATAATAGCTTGTCTTTGGGTCATGACATTAAACTGGCATAATATCCACTATCTGCTACGACATTAAACTAGCATTCAGTAGTCTACTAGGACTATAAACTAGCACATCACGGTATGCCAAGACTTGAAACTGGGTTCACGATTTTCCAGGACTTTAAGCTGGCATATTGCTAATCTGATTTGAGCACTTGCCATTGGTGAAACCATTGGGGCACTTGCAGCATTATCTCCTCTCACCATTCTACTAATTTTTTGGATCACCAACCATTAGTGTGATCTTTAGAGGACTCATAGTATCATCTCCTTAGCACCTTCACTGGCTTCCTAAGCACTTGCAATTGGCACAACATTTGACACATTTGCAGCATCTTCGCATCTAGCACCTGCAACATCTTCACATTTGACATTTGCACTTTCATTTCATGTTTTGTGGTTTTCTTGTCTTCTATGAGTTGTGTTTGCAAGATGAAGCCTCAAAGGTAGTGGTGTAGAGATGCATCTCATTGCAGCAGCAAGTCACCACATTGCTCTGATGTGCATGATTGGACTAGTTGAGTGACTCAAGAGTGCACCTCCCCCCTCATCCTTATTACAACCTATGGAAATTCACTCCATTATCCTAATATCCTCTTATCTCCTCCATACTCATGATTTCACATCCTTTAGATGCATACACATTGTGATGCACATGGCATTCTCTTCACATCAACTATAGAACCCATGGTTGATGTAACATAACTCATCCTATGGGGAGCCTTTGTTGCATGGTCAAAGCCTAAGAAAATGTAACATGAATCATCCCTAGGAAACAAAGCCCATCTTCTCGATGGCCAACTTGCAGCTAACATTCAGTAGTAAGCTGAACCTAAAGAAGCTTCACCTTACAACAAAAAAAACAGAATGGGGCAAAACACATCCCCAAGAAAATTGACAATGCTGCAGCTTCATAATTGGCCTAGCCTTAAATTGACTTTGATGCTCTCATAAGCACTCTGATGAGAGCTCAACATTTCAGGGACAAGCCCCTTCATGCCATGGTCACCATCAACCATGCTAAATTTGCATCTTACATCATGATCCACTATTTGCATTTCATTCCCACAATTCAAATTTCATCTCTCTAGCATTGCCTATATCCCTTGTCCCCTAGCATAACCTTATTCCCATAACACTCTTGAGCATGGTAAAACAACATCTGATCTTGTGCTAACGAGTGATGTTGCTAGCATGTCTACTATGGTGTTTTGTAATTCGTTGTCGACGTCTCTCAGGCCACTTCTCCAGACATCAACAAAGAGGGCCCATTGAAACACCAAAAAATATCAGGTCTTGACATCATGACTGCAAATTTGGCTAAGTGTCAAAATGATGAAACTTTCTACACAGATGTTACGCTGTGTAGCGTAGTGCAGCATAGCACCTTGTTACGCTGTGTAGTGTAGCACACCTCTTACGCTGTGTAGCGTAGCACCATGTTGCGCTACGTAGCATAGCACCACGTCTACTACAACATAGCACAACATAGCACCATGTCACACTATGTAGCGTAGCACAATTTTCAAGCTATGTAGCATAGCACAGCATGGCCAGCTTGACCCTACAAGTGTCTTGTGTCCCACATGTAACATGGGATGAGCATAACCATGGTCCCACCCACCACACTACCACATGGCACCTGATCTACATTTTGGGCTAACCCTAGCCCTATAAATACCCCAGGAACCCAAGGGTTACATCCCTGGACCGTTGGCATTCCCTAAGGATTGGCATTCCTTAAATGTTGGCATCTTCCAAGGGTTACATTCCTAGACCGTTGGCATTCCCCAAGGGTTGGCATTCCTTAAATGTTGGCATCTCCTAGCAGTTACATTCCTAGACCATTGGCATTCCCCAAGGGTTTGCATTCCTTAAATGTTGGCATCTCCTAGTGGTTACATTCCTTGACCATTGGCATTCCCAATTGGATGGCATTCCCTGGATGTGAGCCTTTTTAAGCACTTGGAATTTGGCATTTTTGGATCTTAGCACTAAGCTCTGTGGGTGAACGAGACCTAGAGCACACCACACTGGCAGAGAGGCAGTGTTGCACATCACAACCCACTGCAGCCCCATTGCATCCCTACAGAACATTGCATGGTACATCACAGTGGCCAACCTAGTAGGCACGATTCATCATGACAAGTGCTAGACTTTACAACCCAATGCCCATATAACATAGTAGAAACTCTTTTCACACATGATCATTTTAACACCACATAAGCCTCTGTTTGATCGACAAGACCATTCAAGGCACCTCATTTCCATTTTCTCTAGCATAGCCCTCACATAGATTTGGGGTTAGGCTATGCACTTGATAACCTCTTAGTGTTCCAGTCACCCACGTTTTCAGATGCTACATGTTAGGCTTGTAGTGGTCAATAGGGGTTCATCATCACTGGGTATGTTATGCATTTATGAGTTGGTATGATGTTGTATTTGTTTATGTTTATAGGCAACCCCTACATTAGATTGGGTACTCCAGAATTCATCTTCATCATCATATAATTTGTTGGTTCTCCAATGAATTACCTTACTAGTTGTTGCATTATCATAATATTGTGAGAGAGACATGGTTGTAAATTTGTGTGTGATTTAATTGCAATTATTTCTTCCTAAAAGATGTATCATTAATAATTTTTTACAATGATCTTGTATGACATAACTAATCTAGATAACTAGCACCATCCTCAGAAACAACGCCAATGATGAGTGGTGAGGTACCCCTACACTCAACCATATGAATACGAGCATTTCATACACAATCTAGTCAAACTCTATAGACGAGCTAGTTTTGGTATCTATATGGTTACTCATTGATTATAGTTCATTGTCTTCCCACATGGACTAGTTATTGCTTTGTCACATATGGTTTAGTCTAGAGTGAGGTCTATGATGTGTTTCTAAACTAATGCTACTCCTAGAGACATTGGAAAATAATCTTTAATTAAGCTAGGAGAAAAGGGACAGAGAGAGATATACTAAGAGGAGATAGGGAGAGAGGATCTAAGCTAGCCTAAGTGTGATGAGCATCCATTCCATAATCATCCATACACATCTTAGGCCCAGTGCACGACTACCACTAGGATTACCAAGTGCATGGCCTAAGTATGCTACTGGGATACCAAGTAGTCACACGTAGATGCTCATGATCAAGTTGTACTCATTCCATGTTGCAATAGATATTAATTACAAAAAAAATAATTAAATAATTAAACTAAGTAGATGTTGCAATGATGAAGTAATCTTGATCTTTATTTCTGGTCATGTATGTGTCGAAGTACATCACACTTGAATAAAGGATGCCATACAATTACAATCATCACACTACATGCATGCATTGGGAGAAAGGGTTGAGAGAGAAAAGGAAAGAAACTAACTTCTAAAACTTAAATACTAGCTCCTCTCATGTGCCAACATGTGTATTTATAGGCTCACACAGGAGCCACAATATCGTGTATTCGATATCGTTATTGGACTGCAATATCACATACCCGATATCATGGATCTGGTATTGGGGGTCCGATATCACAGCCTATCACAATGTCTATCATTTTGTAGAGTTTTCAAATTAATCATAGAAATATATAGTACTTCATCTTATCCCTAGCCATATCTTCAAGTTTCTAGATCAAGGCCTTGTAGAGAAAATATGAGATATTAATGCACACTTCCTCCTTAGCATAGGCATAATATTTACTTCCTGAGTAGAGATAGGTGATGGTCATTTGGTGGGTAAAACATTATGGGTGAAGATTTTTTACATGAAATTTTGGACTAGGGATATCTTAGACATCTTTATCTCAACTTTATCGATGTCAAAGGCCTCTAGTAAGACTTTAGACCTCAGTTTCGATTTAGTGTTTTGAATTCATGAACATCAATTATTTACTAGTTTGTTTAGAAATCCTATAGTCCTTGAAATGATTGATGTGCAAATAGTCATAGGTACTTCACCAATGAAATTCATGGCACCATCAACTACAAGGTACTAGTAGAATTCCTCATCTTGATAACAATACCATGTTTTGACGACCGTTTGGGATGCGACCGCCAACGAGTATCCTTGAACAGGATTTAGATGCCTGCTGGTCTTTGGAAACACCAAGGCCCAGATACCTCCAAATAAACTCAGTAGTTAATGTGAGTATGTGTATGTGCTGTTGCAGCATGCAGTTGTGTGAAATGTAACGATTGCGTTGTGAGTAAACTACAAATGACTTACTTTAAAGAGATTCAGCCAACTTTGCCAAGTACTGTGCGTTGTTGAAAGTTTCCTATTTTGTTCAACTGCCTAGTCTATGCGGTCCTTATAATACCTACTTGTAACAAATAAAATTTTGTGAAAACATTTGAGCACAACTCCACAAATCTACTCCTCATTTTCCCCAGAGAAAGAGATAGTTCCACAACAAAACTAGAAATAGAGCAAGATTCGATGGAAATAGACAGAAAAAAAAGAAAGCAGATTTGTGTAGACCTCAAATATTTCAAAAAGGTAAAATGACATGAGTAAACACTTCGCAATAAAGATATCCTAAATTCAATATCTACGAATTGTTCAAACTTCCAAGGCTCAAACAAGCAATTTCTTCAAGACAATCCTACCATGCTACCAAAAATTGCTACGAAAACTACCACGTACAAGACTCCATGTTGGCTAGATAATAGATGTCAACGATTGCATTCAAATAGAACCTTTGAAAGACTTGACAATTTCTGATTGAAATTCCATGGAAATTCACTTTAAAGAGAAAAAGAAGCTATTCTGGTCACATCAAAATACCAAAGATTTTCTAAACCCTCTTGACTACTAAATTGTTCAACGGCGTGACTATAAACAGAGGCTCTTTTACAACAATCCCAATAGCAGTTCCTATACGTTGCACAATAACAAAATTTACTACTAAAATGCTCTTAAGGATTTTAAACATAAGCGCTTCTATGGCAAAATTTTAATAGAAATTTCTATCGAGCAACAAGAATAGTAAGAGCAATCTAAAAATCCAAAAATTACTTGCCAAGGATGATACTATCTAAACCACTAGCTAAAAAATTTAAACAAAACAAAAAATAAAATACATAACTCACAGGACCATGAAAAAGAGGCTGAAATATTTACTCTAGCAAGCCATCTTACAAGCAATCATTCACAATTTCTTCTTTACAAAGCTCTTCTCAAGACCCCAAGTGTGTCTCCAAGTGAGAGCCTAAGTGTGATCCCAATGTTTTCTCAAGAGTGTGATGTATGAGACCTCCCAAAAGTATCCTCCCAAAAGTCCCCCCTTTTCCTCCTTGACCCCTAAAGCCTTTTTATAGGACTCAAAGGTAGGTAGGGAAGTTACATATTCAAAAATATCTCACCTAACTTCTCTCCCAAGTAACTTGGCCAACCAATTAGAAGATTACTTGCCCAACAAGTTAGGAGGAAGTTATGTAGTTAGGGAGTTAGGAAGTTATACATAGAATTAGGAGAAATTTATGCTAACATTAATATTTATATTAAATGTAATGTGATATTACAAATAAATATTTTAAATATTTTAACATCAATATTGCAAATATTTTTATGGGTAGTAACTTATATATAATGTTTTAAAATAATATTTTAAGACTTGCGATAATTAAAGGCAAGTTTTTAAACGAGGGCTTCACACTATAGGTACTTCATTAATGGTTATTATATCTATATATATGTATATATGTTGATTAATTTGTTAGATATTTTAACCACCCGATGCTTAAGTTATAAACGAGTGGTAGTAATAAAATAATTTTACATACATCTTGGTGAAAGCGGCAAAGTTAATGACTTAAAATAATTCTTCTTCGTCTTCCTTGGAAAATCACGCAGATAATCAGCAACAGTTCCAGAACAGTAGGCGTAATCGGCTGGTTAGTTTTCTCCTTTCTCTTATCTCTGCACAAAACCTGTAAGAACCGACACATGTTCTAACCAAGATCCAAAGTGCTGTATCAACCAAAACTGTATGTTTGAACTACCACCGCACAATAAGGACCTGCAAAATCGTAACCAACTGCAACCGCTGGAGAAGGCTCTGCCGCTGCATCTGGGATTTTTGTTTTGCCCCAAATTGGCTTAGGGTTTCCTACATTTTTTTTAATTTTTTAAATAACGGCGAGGGTTTGTTCATGTGTAGAATAGCAGCACAGAAACCAATAGGGTTTGGTGATGTGCGAGGCCGTGCAAAGGTTTTTGTGGCTCTGTTTGTCCTGGCACCAACGTGGCGAACACTGCTTATGGTTTGCCATTTTTCTGCCGACCCCAAAAAAAATGAAATGCTAATGTCTGTCCCTTTTTTTTGTGTCTGGAACCAGCAGAACAAGTGGCATGAAGTGCTTCCCTAGGGTCACACGGCGCAATGCTTAGCAGCAAAATAAAACTTCATCTGGGCCGAATAGTCATCAGAGGTTGATGTCGGTTTTTCTGGTGCCTGTGTGCACTGCGATGAACACCGTGTGGCTCTGTTTTCGTCATTCCTACGGCCCAAGAATAATGTGATTTTCTGGAACGCCATAATTTTGTTCACGTTCTGTTGTTTGTAATTCCACAGGATTTTTGCATGTATGAATAATTATATTTTTTTTTGGAAACAGGAACAATTGATGTTGCCTTCAAAAATTTAAATGATAAATTTAAAATCTGAAAGTAAGGTTGAACAAAGACTCTGGAACCCTTTCCATCAAAATATGAATTGCAATATTCCTGTCTTGCTGAATTTGTGTTGCTGCAGAGGTTGCTTTCTGGAATAAAATGGATACAACACAAATTTTACTTAAAATGCTCTTTGATTTTTTATATCTTCATATCATATAAATGATAAATTGGACTTCTTCTATAATCCCACTATGTATAGGAATGGGGCTTCTATACATATTTTTAAAACAAATGCTATTGTTAACTTATTTTTTTCTCTCAAACCCAAACTTTAGCCACTTCTCCAAGAACTTTTAACCAATTTAATATTACCAGCCTGCTCCATGAAATGGCGAAATTTGCCAACATTTCTGCCCCCTTAAAAGCTTAAAGAAACTTGTGCAACTTCATTTCAAAACTAAAACATCCTGAAATTTTCATTGAATTTTTACAGCTGAATAGAAATCTTTTTTAAGGAAAATTCCCATTTAACATAAGGTGAGATGAGACAAAAGCCTCATTCCTAGGAGAAAATCAAACTGTACATTATCAAGTCCTTTATGGACTATTGTTGGGATGAAAACTGAATTGTGAGGGTTACCCTAGTGGGAATCCTCATCTCTCTAACTATTTCATAGGAAATATCTGATGTGATTAAGGTGGTCTTGTTGCTCTCTAGCTTGGTGGAGCTCTCACCTTGATCTACTGGAGCTTTCTCTTCGGCACTTTTCTCATTTTCCTTTTCGGATGAACTCTTTTGTTCTTCTCCATTAAGTCCTTCATTTTCCTCTTGAGAGAAAAAAGCTTCTCCCCATCCCCATGATGACTCTTCATAGTTTGGTGGCTCTTCTTCTTTTTCTTCTTCTTTGGAACAATCTTGATATCACCCCCAAACATTGGACTCTATATCCAAACCTCTAGTGAGAAAAGAAAATTCATCGGACAACCAAGCCATAAAAGGACACTCTTTTGGAGCTTCACAAGATATAGCCTTTAGATAAGCCTTCAATACATGCTTAGGGCAACATTCCATCAAATATGGAATAAAAGGCTTTTTCATTGCTCTCTCAAACTCCATTAGCTCTCCCTAACCTTCACTACCAAACTTGAATTGAAAGATGATGAAATCCTAAGCAATCTAACCCTCCTTTTATAGGTGCTAAGAATTTTAACTCCCATCCAAGTGTCTTCAACCAAGCTTCCTTCTTTTTAGGAATTCAAACCATTTGTCACAATCCTCACTAAGTGATGGATAAGTCACCTTCCCCACTTGTCAAACTTGTAGAATTCCACTTGTTTCACTTGTAGGCTTCCACTTGCCCCATTTGAAGGAAAGATAATGTTCCAAATATAAATAAAGCATAATTAAATATAATAATGGACACTATATTCCTAGTAATATTTACATAATACTATATACATATATTATTTTGTGTAATGACATCTTCAAGTTGTATGCAATTGTCCCAAATAATGTTTTATATGCAAAACATTATATGGAAATTGCAATTCCATGCCATCCAAAGTTGATAATTTGTAAGTATCCTCTGACAATTGCTTTGTAATTTGAAAGGGACCAATCCATGTCGGGGTAAACTTATTTGGTTTCTTCATATTCCATAATAGGACAAGGTCCCCTATCTTGAAAGTTCTTTTCAAAGCTTTCCTATCAAACCATCTTTTAACTTGAGAGGTATTCTGTAACAAATTATCCCTTGCTTTATCTACTTCAGCTTCTCTTTTAATAAGCAAAGTCATGAAACTTCTATCTTTATCAGTCTTTTCACTATATCTTTGTACAAATTCAGAAGCTGAGCTTATAATCTTGTTTGTAATTCTTGCTGGCAAACCATAGACTAAGTTATATGGTGATGTCCCAATAGCTTTCTTGAATCTGATTCGATCTGACCATAATGCGGATTGTAGATAATCGATCCAATTTCCTGGATTCCCATCCATTGATTTCTTGATATAAGCGATAAGCTTTTTATTGGTGGATTCTGCTAGACCATTTCCTTGAGGATAATAATTTGATGAGGAAAATAAGAAAATAGATCTTTCAGATGCCCATCTGATAAACTCTTCGGATTTGAAGGCGGGTCCATTGTCTGACACTAACACTTCGGGTACACCAAATCTACTTAGAATGTGGTCTTCTAGAAACTTAATCACGTCTGATGTTGAAATTCCTCTTAAAGCCTTTGCTTCAGACCATTTAGTGAACTAATCAGTAGCTGTAAGAATAAACTTGTGTCCAGCTCTTGAAGGAGTAATTGTACCAATAAAATCCAAACCCCATTGCTGAAATGGTCTATCTGCAACTACTGGCTTTAAAGGGGCTCTAGCCCTTTTAATCTTGGGCCCATGAATTTGACATTTATAGCATTTTTGAATCTTTGAACTAATGTCTTGATACATGGAAGGCTAGTAATATCCATATCGAAGTATATGTTCCATAGTTGACTTAGGGGATTCATAAAATAGATTCAAATGATCATGAAATTGTTCTAAGATGAAACTAATTTGATCATTATGAACACATTCCAATAAAACTCCCCAAAAATCCTTTCTGTATAATATACCATCTTTAACAACAAATCTTCGTGCGCTTTTGAAGAAAGCTCTCCTTTGACTTGTAGTTAAATTATTTTTGATTTTCCTTGTACTAAGAAATTTGAGGATTTCATCATACCAATTCTCTTCATGGGTGTCAAGTGTACACACTTCATTTTCTCTAGTCATTAACTTAGCTAGTCCCATTCTCTTAATTGTCTTGCATATTTCTAATGAAAATGTGAAACTTTGCAACTTAATAAGCCATTTTCTTCTTTTCAATCCAATTTCATTTTGGGATAGGAATCGCTTGACTGTAGGTTCAGTTAGCATAATGTGGACTAATGAACTTTCCAAATAATATTTAAAATGCTGAGGTGCTTTGATGACTGCGAAAGCTTGTTTCTCTAAGTCTAAATAATTTAACTCTGAACCCTTCAACTGATACCCAAAAAATCCAATTGGTTCATCTTGACCTTCACTATCCTTTTGTGTTAGAACGGTAGTGATAGAATCATTCAAAGCAAAAGAATATAACCAAAAATCTTCTTTAAGCCTAGGCTTTACCAAATATGGAGCCTCTTGTATAGTCTTTTTGATTTCTGATAAAGCTCTTTCTGATTCTGGTGTTTTCTCTACTTGAACATCCTTTTTTAGCATATGCATCGAAGGTTTGGTAATTTCAGTAAACCCAGGAATGAAATTGTTCACAAAGTTTATCTTCCCAAAGAAAGATCTAAGAGATTTCTTACTTGTGGGATGCTCAATATTCTATACTGCTTAAATTCAGGAATTGTCTATGGCAATTCCTTCTTAATATATCACATGGCCTAATAAACTTCCAGATTTGACCCCAAAGATACACTTCTTAGGATTTAATGAAATACCAAACTCACGACATTTGTCGAAAACTTGCTGAAGATGATTAATATGATCTTCTTTTTTCTTTGAAAATATTGTAATATCATCCAAATAAACCACCACGAATTTTCCTAATAAATCTTTAAATGCTAAATCCATTGCTCTTTGAAAAGTAGCTCCAGCATTTGACAATCCAAATGGCATTCTTTGGTAAGCAAAAGTTCCCCATTTGGTGATAAATGATGTTATGTATCTATCATTTTTATCTACCACGATTTGAGTATAACTTGAGAAACCGTCTAAGAAAGAATATAATTGACAACCTGAGACTTTAATAAGCATCTCATCAATTCTTTGAAGTTGATACTTATCCTTTTTTGAAGCATCATTTAGATTTTTAAAGTCTACACAAAGTCTTATATCACCATTTTTCTTTCTCACTGGAACAGGGTTAGCAAGCTATGTCGAATATCGTATTGGATATATGATTTGTGTTTGCAACAACTTCTTGATTTTGGCTTCCATAGCTGGTTCAAATGATGGATTAAATTTCCTTTGTTTTTGCTTGACTATTTTACAACCTTCTGTTAAAGGGATCTTATGTGTCATCACATCTTGTCTAAGAGCTTTAAGATCATCATAAGACGAAGCAAAATTGTCCAAATTATCTATTAGACATGATAACAAGTCTTGCTTGAAATTCGAATCTCTTTCCTTTGTAACATTCAACATCTTTGGCATCTTGTCTAACCCAAAATTCACTACCTCGAAAGCTTGACTATCTGGGTTTTGTAAATCCTTTCAAGTAAGTAAATTTTTCTTGAGCTTATGTTCCAAATCAATCATCCTTTTTGGAATGAAATTAACTTTGGAATTTGATGATGTTTCAAGTATCACTTGACCCTCAAATTATTGTTTATTTTTCATAAATCTTAGTACTTGATCATCATCTTCAAATAGTTGTAAATGTCTTATATTGTCTGGTACTGATGGCTGATGTTCTTCTTCAATCATTACATCTTTGTAACTTTCTAATAATTGCATATCCAATTTTGAAGCTGCCTTTGCCAAATTGTTTGCTATAAGATTCTCTGTTCTGTTTATATGCTCTATTTGGCAATGTTGAAACTGATCTAACATCCTACAAGAAAGTTGCTTATAAGGTCTTAAGAATGAGCTCTTTACGACACAGTTACCTTTTACTTGTTCACAGACTAATCTTGAGTCTCCTTTTATAATGATTTCTTTGATCTCTTTGTCTAGAGCTATTCTCATACCAATACATAAAGCTTCGTACTCAGCCTTGTTATTAGTACAAGGGAAAGAAAGATGAATTGCTTTGAGAATTTCCAGTGAATCATTCTTGAATATAACTATTCCAACTCCTGCACCCTTTGAATTACATGAACCATCAAAGTATAACTCCCATTTATCCTCTTGCTTTGACTATTCTTTTTCAGGACTATAACTTTCTTGGAGTGTACAAATTTTGTTTTCAACACCTCCTTTTTCAACCATTTTACTTTTTCCATTTGAAGTAATATTATCTATCATCAAAGGTTTGCTATAGATGTAGATTTATTTTGGTTCTCCTTTCCAAGGTAACCACATGTGAGAATAATCTGTTGATATGTAACCTGAGAAATTCTTGCTCCAACTTCTACTCAATAAGATACTATGTGAATCTGGTATATCTGCCACTTGAATAGTTACTTTACTTCTAATGTGGGGTTCAGAATCAATTTCCAATAGAACATTTGGTAATTGACTCACAATCTTCACTCTACTTTTATCCACTTGAACAATCTTTCTATTTGATTTTTCAAGAATCAAACCAAGTTTCTTACATATAGACAATGACATTATAGTAGACGTAGCTCCAGAATCAACCAAACAATTGTGTAAGTATTTATCCTTCAATTTCATTGTCAAAAGAAAAGGAGGAGCTTCCTTATCATATGAAGTCTTTAATTTCTCATCATTACTAGATACATAACTTAACTCTGATTCTCTAACTCTCCTTTTACCTTTAATAAACTCTAAGGATTTTCTTTGGTGATCTCCCATTTGAAGCAATTGATAGAGGCTAATATTGGCCTTGACATGTTTAAGGTCTTCAATCAAATCATATTCTCCATCACCAATAAAACTTGATCTCCTTATCCATTTACTAAAAGACTGATTTGGGGTGCTTTGCTCCACTTGATTGTCTTTACCTTTATTCTTATCTCTTCTACTTGGCTCAAAAGCTTTTCTCTTAGTAGATGGATCCGTAATAACATTTGGGGGTCTAGAAGTAGTTAATATTTCTTTTGATCGAAGATTATATCCATTTTCCTCATTGTTATTGCACTCTTTATTTGAAGACATATCCTCTTCAGAACTTGATAGAGAAGAAGTATCACTAGATCCATTGCTAGAAGATTTACTTGCATAGTGAACACTAGATAACTCATTATCAGATTCAATATCAAGAAAGTTGGACATAATAAGGTCACTTTCATCCTCATCTTCTGCTAACTTAGTTTCTTGATGTTTATGCTTTCTATTTTTCCTTTCTTCCTTGATATTAACTCTTGCCAA
>MNCI01014438.1:1100890-1251259 GCA_015680685.1 Gnetum montanum
AATCTACTCCTAATTTTCCCCAGAGAAAGAGATAGTTCCACAAGAAAACTAGAAATAGAGCAAGATTCGATGTAAATAGACAGAAAAGAAAAAAAAATATATTTGTGTAGACCTCAAATATTTCAACAAGGTAAAATGACACGAGTAAACACTTCGCAATAAAGCTATCCTAAATTCAATATCTACGAATTGTTCAAACTTCCAAGGTTCAAACAAGCAATTTCTTCAAGACAATCCTACCATGCTACCAAAAATTGCTGCGTAAACTACCACGTACGAGACTCCATTTTGGCTAGATAATAGATGTCAACGATTGCATTCAAATAGAACCTTTGAAAGACTTGACAATTTCTGATTGAAATTCCATGGAAATTCACTTTAAAGAGAAAAAAAAGCTATTCTGGTCCCATCAAAATACCAAAGATTTTTTGAGCCCTCTTGACTACTAAATTGTTCAACGGCGTGACTACAAATAGAGGCTCTTTTACAACAATCCCAATAGCAGTTCCTATACGTTGCACAATAACAAAATTTACTACTAAAATGCTCTTAAGGATTTTAAACACAAGCGCTTATATGGAAAAATTTTAATAGAAATTTGTATTGAGCAACAAGAACAATAAGAGCAATCTAAAAATCCCAAAATTACTTGCCAAGGATGATACTATCTAAACCACTAGCTAAACAATTTAAACAAAACAAAAAATAAAATACATAACTCACAGGACCATGAGAAAGAGGCTGAAATCTTTACTCTAGCAAGCCATCTTACAAGCAATCGTTCACAATTTCTTCTTTAAAAAGCTCTTCTCAAGACCCCAAGTGTGTCTCCAAGTGAGAGCCCAAGTGTGATCCCAATGTCTTCTCAAAAATGTGATGTATGAGACCTCCCAAAAGTATCCTCCCAAAAGTCTCCCCTTTTCCTCCTTGACCCCTGAAGCCTTTTTATAGGGCTCAAAGGTAGGTAGGGAAGTTACATATTCAAAAATATCTCACCTAACTTCTCTCCCAAGTAACTTGGCCAACCAATTAGAAGATTACTTGCCCAACAAGTTAATAGGAAGTTATGTAGTTAGGGAGTTAGGAAGTTATACATAGAATTAGGAGAAATTTATGCTAACATTAATATTTATATTAAATGTAATGTGATATTACAAATAAATATTTTAAATATTTTAACATCAATATTGCAAATATTTTTATGGGTAGTAACTTATATATAATGTTTTAAAATAATATTTTAAGACTTGCGATAATTAAAGGCAAGTTTTTAAACGAGGGCTTCACACTATAGGTACTTCATTAATGGTTATTATATCTATATATATGTATATATGTTGATTAATTTGTTAGATATTTTAACCACCCGATGCTTAAGTTATAAACGAGTGGTAGTAATAAAATAATTTTACATACATCTTGGTGAAAGCGGCAAAGTTAATGACTTAAAATAATTCTTCTTCGTCTTCCCTGAAAAATCACGCAGATAAACAGCAACAGTTCCAGAACAGTAGGTGTAATCGGCTGGTTAGTTTTCTCCTTTCTCTTATCTCTACACAAAACCTGTAAGAACCGACACATGTTCTAACCAAGATCCAAAGTGCTGTATCAACTAAAACTGTATGTTTGAACTACCACTGCACAATAAGGACCTGCAAAATCGTAACCAAACTGCCACCGCTGGAGAAGGCTCTGCCGCTGCATCTGGGATTTTTGTTTTGCCCCAAATTGGCTTAGGGTTTCCTACATTTTTTTTAATTTTTTAAATAACGGTGAGGGTTTGTTCATGTGTAGAATAGCGGCGCAGAAACCAATAGGGTTTGGTGACGTGTGAGGCCGTGCAAAGGTCTTTGTGGCTCTGTTTGTCCTGGCACCGATGTGGCCAACACTGCTTATGGTTTGCCATTTTTCTGCTGACCCCAAAAAAAATGAAATGCTAATGTCTGTCCTTTTTTTTTGTGTCTGGAACCAGCAGAACAAGTGGCATGAAGTGCTTCCCTAGGGTCACACGGCGCAACGCTTAGCAGCAAAATAAAACTTCATCTGGTCCGAATAGTCATCAGAGGTTGATGTCGATTTTTCTGGTGCCTGTGTGCACTGCGATGAACACTGTGTGGCTCTGTTTTCGTCATTCCTACGGCCCAAGAATAATGTGATTTTCTGGAATGCCATAATTTTGTTCACGTTCTGTTGTTTGTAATTCCACAGGATTTTTGCACGTATGAATAATTATATTTTTTTTTGGAAACAGGAATAGTTGATGTTGCCTTCAAAAATTTAAATGATAAATTTAAAATTTGAAAGTAAGGTTGAACAAAGACTCTGGAACCCTTTCCATCAAAATATGAATTGCAATATTCCTGTCCTGCTGCATTTGTGTTGTTGCAGAGGTTGCTTTCTGGAATAAAATGGATACAACACAAATTTTACTTAAAATGCTCTTTGATTTGTTATATCTTCATATCATATAAATGATAAATTGGACTTCTTCCATAATCCCACTATGTATAGGAATGGGGCTTCGATACATATTTTTAAAATAAATGCTATTGTTAACTTATTTTTTTTCTCTCAAACCCAAACTTTAGCCACTTCTCCAAGAACTTTTAACCAATTTAATCTTACCAGCCTACTCGATGAAATGGCCAAATGTGCCAACACCATGTAAAGGGTTTGATGATGTATTCATAAAAACTTGATCATTGCACTGACTCCTTAAGCTCTAGGAAACAAAGCTTAAGGAACCGATGAATTTTCCTCTTCATGAATAGGTTACTACTACATATCATGAGTACCTAGATCTTCTTGGATATCATTAACATCCTTTGTTTCATCTTGTATCTACTCCTCTAGCACTTGTTCAATCACCTACTACTACACACATGCTCAATTGAAAGATCATGAATGTAACTGTTTATCTTCTAATTTGCTTTTGGGAGGAGGCCTTTCTAGGGTAGAACTTATAGATTATGAATTAAAAGATTTAAGTGAAAACACCTCAAGGAAAATTCATGTTGCAGGATAAAAGACCATAGCCAAAATTCTTATTGTAATTTGGTGGAAATATAAAGACAAAAATAAGTGCCTTGTTTTCCCAAAAAATCCTACATAATGGCCTTGTATTGATGGGATTTAAGGTATTTTTTAATGTAAAAATTAAGATTTGTAGCCCACACACTCTATTTCCCATGTACTATAGCTTGTGGGGGTTAAAAATGCTCCACAAGCTATAAATGCCTTATATCCCACCTTGTGGAAGCCAAAAATGCTTGACAAGCTACACATTCCATGTATTCTAGCTTGTGAAGGTTAAAATGCTCCAGAAGCTACAAAATCTGGTATTTTCTCCTCACATTACATGCATTTTAGTTCTATATGCTATGCAACATATGGGATTTGAGCTTTGATTCCACATGCTAGACATCCTAGTCTTACATGCTGGGTAGCATGTGGGAGTAGTGCGTGAAGGTAGAAATCTAGCTAAAGCTACTCAAACACTACAAAATATGTCCAAAATAGTTGTATAATTTTCTAAAAATTTGCCAAAAATCATGGTAGAATTAACCACTAAAAAATCAGGATATCCATAACCTATTTAAAACAAAATTTACTTCATTGTAGGAACTTTTAAATCATTTTGCAACTCATTGAACATGTGGCCCTGCAATTAATATTATTTGTAACAAATTTAGAATTTGTTTTGAGTTTTTCCAAAACCCAACATGTGGCCTTGCAATTAATATTATTTTTAGCAACTTTAAAGTTTTTTTGAGTGTTTGAAAGCTTAGTGTGTGGCCTACAACTAATCTCATTTGGTTCAACTTTAAAATTTATTTTGGATTTTCCCAAAACCCAATGTGTGCCTAAAACCAATCTCACTTTGTTTAAATTTAATTTTTTTTTGGGTTTTCCCAAAACCCAATGTATGGCTTGCAACCTATCTCACTTTGTTTAACTTTAAAATTTATTTTAGGTAGTGTGTAGTCTTTCAATTAATATTTTTTACAACAACTTTAAAATTTGTGTTGGATTTTCCTAAAACCTAGTGTGTAGCTTGCAACCTATTTTGATTACAACAATTTTTACTTTAAATTTTTTAGTCATATTGTGAAGTTCTACTTTCATTCCCTACACTTTATAGTGTAAAAACTTAATTTTCTCTAGTGCAATCCACATTGCTATCATAGTCACTTGAATTACCTTTGTAGTTGTAGTGCACATTGCAAACTTTGTTTTCACTATTTGCAGTTTGCAGTTTCTTGGCCATTTCCTCTTTCATACACTAGAGAAAACTTGAAACAAAAATTTGGAAAAATTATTACTTTGCATTTGCAGCGTAGTTAAGGATGTGTAGTCTCACATGCTGAGACTTCCACATATTAGGCAATCTCACACATTGAGACTTCCACATGCTAGGTAGTCTCACATGTTGAGAAACCCACATGCTATAAGTTCCACATGCTGAAGCTTCACATGTTGAAGCTTCATACATTGTGGGCCTTACATGCTACAAACTTGTAGCTTGTTTAAACATTAAAAACTTTAAAAACCTTTATCACTTTGACTAATTTATTGGTTTTCTACATTTTATTCCTTTTACATCCATCATTCTACTTCACAACATCGCATACCACACACCCACTAAGTCTCTCATACACTAATTAGTCTCATGCTTTGAGTAGTCTCATATGCTAAGTAGTTCATACATTAATCCTTTAACTTATCACTTAGTTCAACATTTTTTATGCTTTTTTTCTACTCTATAGTACTACCCCATAATAAGACATACATAGTCCCTAACCAAGAAGTAGTTTGAATCTATGATCCCAAAGATCCATTAGTCATAGAACGTAGGCAATTGCTTAGATGAAGGGAACAAGAACCAGATTTTACAATTATAAATGAGAAGGTTTATAACTTCCTTTGCATGAAGATACAAGTAGGCCTCCTCATCCCATGCTCTGAGTTTGATGCTAAGAATTAGTTTGAAATCATACACTAAAATGGAAAACAATACATTCCCTCATCCTATGACCAGACCCCTTTAACGAATTTCTATACTTGTTTGTTAACACAACTTATAGATATAAATTAATAGAGTGAAGAGGTTAGTGAAGATGAAATATAAGAGGAATAGGATGAATTTGAGGTGGAGTAGGAGGCTAATACTTTTACTAGAAACCTCTTCCATCCCAAAAAATTATCTCTAGTTCTACATCATTGGCATCTCTAGTAGCTCAAGTCCCTTGATCTTCCCTTGTCTATCCCACCATGTTTAGGCCAACACCTATCATCATCATGCATCAAGCTTAACCTATGTCACAACTTGTGTCATTATTCTCATTTATGTCATTTGCAACTTAATCTTTTTCTATTTGTCTAACCCCATTGGTGTCTACAACGTCATTGCCCTTTGGCATACCAATAGGATCTTCTTTGGGGCCTTAAGCTATGCAAGTCTCTCACACTTCATTCATACCCTTTGTACTCTAACTTCCAACTCAAACATCATTTTCATTATTTATCTTTCATGCTACAGTAATCACCCAATCCTTTCCCTCAATACCCATGTCCATTGCATGGACCCAAGGCTCTCAACATCCTCCACAGTCATTAGTGCAAACCCTGCAACTTGTGAAAATGCCTTAAGACCTAGATTAATTCTTCTAGATGATCTAGGACCTCATTGAAGAGTTGTGGAAGCTCAAAACCTCTACCACTTAAATAGTGAAGATAATGGACTTCTACCAAGATGACCCTATTAGCTCCACTATCCCACAAAGAACTCTTCCCACTGGCATTCCCATTCCCCAATTTACTAAATATAATGATGAGGATGATCCAAGCTCATATCTCATTACTTTCCATTTTGAATTCTTATTATTACAAGCTTGGCCTCACATTGTTATGTGTGTCTTCCCTATGTTCCTTACTAAGAAAGCCTTAGATTGGTATTATGCTTTGCCTATAGGATCCATTGCATTACTAGAGGATTCAATTTCATAGTTCGTTAACCATTTTATGTATAACTTAAAACTTGATACAACTCTTGATCAAATAATGAAGATTAAATAGGGGTCCCTTGAACCTGTATAGAAGTTTATATAATGATTGAATGCTCTTATCAATGAGATTCCTAAACCTATAGCTAAGATTGATCTTTTGATCCTCATCAAGGAGGTAGTCAACAACTTTATTAAGTTTGAGATATATTACCTAGACCTGTAGTTCCCTTAGCAATGATCCTGCCTATGTAACATACATAAATCAACACACAAGAAAGGATAGGAATAGAGCAAAACAAATCCATGTAGCTGTGGCCATTATGACCAAAGAAACAAAGACAATGAAGGTCAAAAATAACTTAACCAAAAGCCCCTACCACCATTGCTCAACCTTCAACATTGGATGCCTCTACCTCTAACCAATATAGGTCTAACTTTAAGAAAAATAATTTGTCTAAGTATGCAATGTTTCCCTTGAAACCATCTAAGATCCTTCACTAGTTACTCAAAAGTGGCCATATCCATTACAAATAGATGACTAGAAAAGCCTGTAAGAGGCATGAAAAATTACATGAGATCACTAAAGATTACACCATTGCAAACAAGGATGATCCAATTGTGTCCAAATACTTCAAACTAGATCAATTCTACCTTTACCACCAGCTTCTTTGCCATGACATAGATTTTTTCTTGTCATTAAAGGATGATTTAGAAAAAATGACAAATAATGATGAATTGATGTTAGATGTGTTGAATCTGGTTAGGTCTTAGAACCAACACATGTACGTATACAAATTTTTGTTGAATGCTAACAATAATCAATACATGATAGCCACATTCAACATTAGAAATAATCCTAGACTTGCCAAGGAGTCATTTATGATTAAGGTACTTCCTTCTGATGAAAGGGGTTCTTCAACTTCACTATGTTTAAGAGCTTCTTTTGTTATAAGGATACCATCACCTATGCCTTCCAAGAAACCATTCATCATTAGAATGTCCCCTTTAACTACAACTAAGCCTACAATCCAAGTTAACTAATGTCCTCTCATAGTAGCCAATGAAACAATCTCATTATATCCAGATAATAAGAAGTTACCAACTAAATAGTGCAAGAAGCCTACTCCTAAGCCTAAGGCCAAAGGCAATAAACAAATGAAGTCATGTGATGAGTGGTGAGGTACCCCTACACCCAACCATACAAATCACTAAGGTGTTATGTGCAATTTAGTTGAACTTTGTGGACCTATAGTTATCTAATGCACTAGCTCTTCTAGGAAGTAAACTTTGCATTGAGAACATTTATTGTCTTCCCAACTACACTTGTGAGGCTCAAGGATATGGTTTAAGTGTAATTGAGGCATATGATTTTTCTTATTTTATATTTTATAGATTTGATCGCCTACAACAAGAATGAAGAGTAGAGTAATCTAAAATCTAATTCGTTATTGCCTATCTAGCCTAACACAAGTAATTGTCCCACTTTCTTGAATGCATCCTCAACACATATACCATTTCTAGGCTACCAAATGTTAAGTGTTGCTGGGTTACCAAGTACTATATGAAAGCTTGAAGTGGTTATGCTCATGTTCATTAATTGCTAGAAATAAATTGTTTAATTCAAATGCATTAAAATAAAGAGCATGAAAGTAAAATGCAATAAAGAAAATATTAAGCTATTCTTAGTGCTACAAGGATTACCAAAAGAGTTCATTTTATTCCCATCATACTACTACACTTAGGTACATCAGTGCTCAAACAAAGAACCATACACACTTAGACTCCTTCTATAGGCACTCAAAAAATATTCTAACTTTGAGGAAAAGAAATGGCAAAAGCTTCACTACTTTGACTAAGAATGACCAAAAATTAAGTATGAAAACTAGAGCCCAAGTGCAGTATTTATAAATTCAGGGTATATACCCTAACATTGCATAGGAGACATCACATCAAGACCTTGACATTGCATACGTGATGTCATGGCACATAAAATGTGATTTATTATACCCCACAACTAAATGAAAACTCATGCTTGAGTGTAGAAAAGAAGGAACAAGTTCTTTACAACATAATATATTGGGTAGGTATGGGATTATTAACTGGCATTACAAATTAACTTAGATGAAACAGACAGACTCTGAGTGCCCAAGTGTACAGAATTACAATTTTTACAACATTAGGTGTTCATGAGAAGAGAAGTGAATACCTTGGATAACACTGACATCTAATGCCTCTTGGCAATAGAAGAATAAGAGAGAGAAAAGAGATCCAATGAGCACGAATGGTCCTCGTTGTGTGGTACTACTCCATCCTTGGTGAAGATAGTCTTGCTTCTAGTCCATGCTTCCTACTGCAATCACAACAAAATCATGAATTAGTATGCAATGTGTAACACATAGTGGTTAAATGCCTTGTCTCATTGATGGTTACATTGGGCTAAGTTGTGATTGTGGTAGATTGGTTTCTTCAGTAGTGTTAGTAGGAACGTTGATAAATAAGGTAAATTAGTTAAGCAGTTCATTAAGTTTGAAAAAATTTAACACATTGAAATATTTGAAGAGAGTATAAGAATTCACAATAATAAAAAGGAAATTTCACTGAAAACTATTGTGAAGATGTGCATAATTGGATGCCACTGATGGGATAAACAAAAATAATTTGATTGTAAGAGTGTCTAAAGGTAAAGAACTTAACTAACCCAACTAAATGATATGCAAGTGGGTCCTCCCCAAAGTAGGCACAATCCTTTTTTCCCATGCATAGCTTCAAATGAAAGAGTTTGTAGGCTTCATGGATGATTAATGGTTATAGAAGGTTAAGTACAAAAACCTAGAAGAAACTAACAAAAAATTTTGACACATCAAACTAGGACACTAAACCAAAACATAAAACTGGTAGTCAAGTGAGACATGGAAAGCATATATGGATGAGAGAGAGAGAGTGGGATGGAGTTCCTAATTATAGTCACATAAAGTCCCTTATGTATTTTGTGGTTAATTGACTTAATAGAACTCATCCTTAGTTCAGACCAAAACCAACCATGTTTAGTGACTTCACATCAACATTCTAAGACTAATCCATCCCTTGAGACACATAAGTGCTCCCACAGAACAACCACCATTCTGTATTAGAGAAAAAGTAGGAAGTAATGAAGGGCCTTAGTTAGAGGGGACTAGTCCCATAACTAGTGCTTGTAGCCTGTTTATTCTATCTAAGGGGTGTGCTTAGAATTTCCATTACTTTTTTTTTGAAATGGAAACCATACCATGTGAGGATGTATGCATTTATTTTGTTCAAGTGGTGTGCTTTGAATCCTCATCATTTTTTATTCTTTTTCTTAAATGAGAATCACAAAATGCAAGGACTTATTTAACTTCCTTTATTGATTGGCACAGAATGGTAAGAAATTCATGAAAACACACATGCACCCAAGCAAATAGAAAAGTACAAAGAATACTAAATGCCCTTGAAGCCACACCCTGTTCAAACCTTTGAATCCTTCCCAAGTCCAGAAACTACCAAATTCAAAAATTTATTAAAGTTTTATTATTGAAAAAGGGATTGCACATTTCCAAAACAAGAAAAACCATAAAGTTTGTGGATGGGTGGATGCTATGGATTGACTAATTGTCGCATGAAAAGAAACCATGTCCTAATTATCTATAAAAATGTTCAAAGCTAGAAACCTGACACCAACAATCAAATAAAATAATACATACCACTATCAAGTAACACATTACCAATGCACCTGGACCTTATTAACAAAAAGTTAGAAAATCACATCAAATAAAAGGAAAAAAAATATAAAAGAAAATGTAAAATATTTAAGAAATAGAAAATGTACTAACAATGGTGTAAAATAAAAATTAGAAAAGATTAATAACATGAAACAAAAACATGTAAAATAAAGAATATGTAAAATAAAAAGTTGAAAAACAAAAAATGTGTAAAACAAAAAAGTTGAAAAACTGAGGAGCTGCTTGTATGGTTAACATGGATGGCCATCTTCCCCATGACTAAGTTGAAGGGAGGAGATCCAAAATATGGAGTGTGGTTGTCCATCTAATGAGGTGGTTATTATGTTAGCTGGCATATGCTCATGGAAAGGTTTAATTTGTTGAATGTTGACCAACTATTTCTTGTTTGGGCTCTCAGGTTTATAGATCATCATGGCCCTAGAAGGAAAAGTCTCAAAAATGATGTAAGGTACTTTCCATAATTTTTGGAACTTAGTTCATTGAGGTACGTGTGTGGGGTTCTAGTAGAGAACCTTTTCTTCTGGTTGAAATTTGACTTTTCTAATTTTCAAGCAATGACACTTTTTGTTATAGGCCTTGTGCAACTCATTAGATGATAAGGTTACCATTTGGTTTTTGTCTAGCAGGTTGAGATTCATCAATTGTTGTTTTTAGTCTAGACTCAAGTCAAGGTCAAGGTCACAACCTATTCAAAGTGTATGGAGTTTGGATTGAATAGGAAGTGTTGGTAATTTCCAGTACACAAGCTCATAGGGAGAATAGCCTATAGGAAGTTTTCATGTTGAGCAGTAAGCCCAAAGGGCATTGTTGAGTTTGCTCCAATATTTCCTATACTTGCTAATAGTTCTTTTAGTATCCTTGTGATTTCCCTATTAGTAATCTTAGCTTGACTGTTAGCTTGGGGATGGTAAGGTGTTGTGATTTTATGTTCAACCCCTAAGCATTGCATGAGTTTCTAAAAAGTAGTGCTTATAAAATAAGTTCCATTGTTAGAAATTAATGCACATGGCATACCAAACCTATTCATAAAATTTTGTTATACAAACCATGCAACAATAGAAGATGTATAGTTGATGATGACTGCTAATTCTACCCACTTTGTATAATAGTCAATAGTGACTAGGATGTATGCCTTTCCATTTGACATGGGTGTGGTGGGACCCATGAAGTCAATGCCCCACATGTTGAATGGTTCCAGTGGTTGAATTCATTGTTGAGGTCCCTCCATTTGAGTAGTCATTCCAACATTTTTTTGGCATTGTTCACAAGAGTGGACATAATGATGGGCATCCTTGAAAAGTGTTGGCCAATAGTACCATGCCATTAGGATTTTAATGGCTATGTGTCTCCTAGCATAGTGTCCTCCACAAGGACCTTCATGAGCATCTTGGAGAATGCATAGTTAATTAATATCAGAGACACACAAACAAACCATGCCATTGGCACACTCCTTGTAGAGGTGTTCATTGATCTCCATGAAGTGCTTTATCTAGTGAAGAAACTATTGTTTCTACTAGTGATCCAACCCTCGTGGCATCTCCTGAGTGAGAAGATAGGTGAGAATGTTATCATACCATTTTGGCTCATTGCATATTTTTTTAGTTATTAATCTAGTAAAGAATTAGGAAACATATAACAGAGTGGGATTTCTTCCTCTTTGTTGTCCCATTGCAACCGAGACAAGTGATTAACAACCACATTCTCAATGCCCTTTCAATCTACCATTGTAAGATTGAATTCCTGCAAGATCACTAGCCATTTTATGACACAAGGGATCATTGTTGGCTTTTTCATTAGGAAGCAGATGGTACTATGATCCATATGCACAAACACCTTATATCAAGGCACATAATGCCTAAACTTCTCTAGAGCAAACAACACTACCATCAATTCTTTCTTAGTAGTGGTGCAGTTCAGTTGTGCACCCACAATGCTTTTTCTTACACAGTGGATGTAATATGGATGTTTCTTATCATCTAATTGTGTTAGCATAGCTCCTAAGGCATTATTTGATGCATTCATGATAATATGAAATGGTTTGAACCAATCAGGTGCTTGTAGGATTGGAGTTTTTACAAGCTTCTCTTTCAATTGCTGGAATGCTTTTTCCGATTTTGGGGTCTAGAAAAAAGAAGCATCTTTTTTTGTTAGCTTCACTAATAGTTTTGTGATCTTAGAGAAATTCTCTATGAATCATTGGTAGTAGCTAGTATGTCCAAGGAATGACTGAACATCTTTAATTATTTATAGCTAGTGATTTATTCCTTGGATAACTTTTATTTTCTCAGGGTATACCTCAATTTTTGCTTGCAAGATTTTGTGCCCCAATATAATGCCCTCTTGGAACATGAGGTGACTTTTTTGATAATTGAGACATAAGTTGGTTTAAACACACCATTTCAACATTTTCTCAAGGTGGTCCAGGGCTTGCTCAAATGTAGCTCCATAGGTGGAAAAGTCATCCATGAAGACTTTCAAACCACTATCGATCTATTGTTGAAAAATTCTCAGGACCAGGCATTAGAATGTGGCACAAGAATTGCATAGAACAAAAGGCATCTTGTGATATACAAAAGTCCCCAAGGAACTTGTGAACATTGTCTTTGCTTAGTCTTCCCATGGAATGTGAATTTGGTTATAGCCACTATAACCATCTAGAAAGATGCAATAGCAATACCTAGATATAGTGTTGAGCATTTGGTCAAAAAATGGCAATGAAAGATGATCTCTGAATGTTGCCATATTTAGCAACCTAAAATTGATGCGGACTCACCACTTGCTAGCTTTCTTTGGTACAAGTACAAGTGAGCTAACCCACTCGCTATCCGTAATGGGATAGATGAACTATGCCTTAAGGAATTTTTTGATTTCCTCCTTGATGATTTAGTTTAACTTGGAGTTCAACTACCTCTATGGATATCATTTTGGCTTTATGGTTGGGTTAGTGTAGATGCAATGTTGGCATATCCTAGGATCAATCCCTGTGAGTTCAAGATATATCCATGCAAAAGCTACTAACCATCATTCAACTACTTTTAATAGCATTGTTTTCTATTCTAGAGCAAGATTTTCATTGATTATAACCAGCTTCCCATTTTTCAAAAATATATATTTCATTCTAGCTGGTAACATTTTTAGCTCAAGGGGCTCTTGTTTGAATTTTTTAGGAATTTCCAACTCTCCTCAATGAGTATCATCATTTGGATCATTAGAGAGTTGGTGATGAACTTGCTTCAGTTTATCCATGCTTGTGACATATGCACATGTTAGGCTCTTATTTGATTTCATGCAAAGTGTGTTACATTTTAAATTAATGGTCAACCACTGGATGCCCTTTTGGTTTGTGGCTATTTTGGATAGACACGTATGAATTTCTACTTCTAGTGCATACTATTTGCATGCAGAGATAGATTCTTGCTTTATGGCAAATAGTTTTTGCACACAATTACAACCACTATCGATGTATGCAATGCATGAAACTCTCTTCTTCTTGATATTTCCAAATGTATTTTCTTTAGATATCTTCAAGGAAAGATCTTTGATGCCCATTCTTGCATTGAAAATGCTCAACCATGCCCTTCCCATGATGATTGGGAAATCTCCTTTGTAGTTCTCTACTTTGATTACCAGGAAATTAGTAGGATAAGACCACCCACAAACAGTGGTCACAATGTCTTCTACTAGTGTCAATGGAACAGTGATAGACTGGTCTACCAAGCCTAATCTTATGTTGCTCTTCTTAAGAGGAGGTAGGTTCCAAGCAGTATACATCTCATGAGAAATTATATTAACACTAGAACTTGAATCATGAAGAACCTTGCACGGTTCATTCCTAGAAATCTACTAGTAAATTAGAGGACTTCTAGGATTAGCTAATTTCCTAGGAAGGTATCCTACATGGATCCAATTAGACATAGTATGAGTAAGCATTATGGTATGAATCCTTGGTAATGTTTGGTTTGAAGGAGACCAGAAGGAATATGATATAGAGGAGAGACAAGAGCACATTCTCAATCGCAAGTGTAGGAGAAGGCTTAGGTGGACTATGGGGTTGAAAGAAAGGTATTTTCTTTGATCAGGAATTTGACCCCTCTGATTGATGATTTGGTTGTAGATTAACATCCCTTGTAGCATTACATTATTATGGTTGGGTTGGCAGTTCACCTTGCATTGGTGGAGTAAGTGATAGCTATGTAACTAGAGGAGGAGTATGTGCAGGGATAGGAGGATAAGGATAAGAGGTGGTATCCCTTCTTTCATGTGGTTAATGAGCTCGGTAATAATTTGAAGAGTGGTAGTGAGGCTGAAAATTAGAAACATAAGTAAAAGATTCATGTGGAGATATAGGTTTCTAAATGTGATAACCATATGGATTAGGCTACCAGTAAGGGTATTGTTGCCTTAGTGATGCAAGCGTCCATGATTGTTGTTGCTGCTACTATTGATACTATTCATACGGTTGCAACGGAGCTCCACTTGGATAATACAGTTGTTGCTAGTGGAACTGCCTAAGATTACCTTGAGAATAAGGTAACCTCTTGGGTGTTTGCCCTTGTGTAACTTGTGGATGTAAGTCATACATTCTAGACTCCTGTAGATGTGACACAATGGGAAAACATCTCTTAGGATGTTTGTATTAAAAAATGCCACATCCACGATCATCATCTGATTCTATCTACAACCTTTTCTATTGTAGCAATATTACCCTTACCTTTGTGATATGCATGTTCAGCTTCCTTGCACCTCCTACACTCATGATCACAACCTTGTTCTTTTGACTTCTCAACAATTTTGAGGATAGCTTGGAATCTATTGTCCATGGAGTCCCATAACTGATCAACCTTGGTCATAAGTTTAGATTGGAATTTTTGAAGTGGAAAGGTTTTCTTATTCACCCCCTCTTCAAATACAGATTCATCCTCATTGTCGTAGAATTGAATCCTCCTCTTGTGAATGAAAGGATCATGGCTGTACTCTTCTACACTTTCTCTCTTTTTTTTAGTTTGCCCTCCTCTTTAGCTACCTACTCTATTAATCTTTGTATCTATCAGGAACTTACTTCTACCAATTGCCCTTGGGCATAGACACTAAGGGTTTTTCTCATTTCATTACGAAGCCCATCAATAATGTGGCGAAGTTGAACCAATTGAGAATAACCATGGCTAGGAAATTTGTGCATCAAGGCATAATATCAGCCAATGGTAGCATCTAGGGTTTCATGTGTTATTTTTTCCATCCTTAGATTTTCTTCCTTAAGTTGGACACTCTAGAGTATATTTGATACTTATCATTGAACAACTCAAGCATGGTACTCCATTTTTTGATAGATTTCGACTCTAAGGACCGGTACTAGTTTTCTGCTTCCTTGATGAGTGTCCTAGGGAAAAACTTCAATTTTTACCACTCATTCTCTATGTTTTGTAAGGNGGGGAAAAACTTCAATTTTTACCACTCATTCTCTATGTTTTGTAAGGCACATGCATCTTGGAAAGCTTGAGGTTGATTCTATGGATTAGAGTTATATCCTCCTTCAAATTGAGGAATATTGTTCATGTCTAACTATTTGATTTAACTATCTTTCACATGCTTTTTTGGAATTCTAATTGCCTCTATGATGTTAAGCATACTTTGGGTAGAAAATAGAGGCTCATTGAGGCCTTGATCATGGTGCCTAAGATGCCCTCTACTACCCCTTTTTTCATGGAAATGTGCCTCTCTTGAATGTTTATGCCCTTAATCTTATCTGTCCCGATGGTCCCTATGCTTATTTTGGTCTCATCAATCATTTCATTCATTTCGATAACCTCCACCATGGTCTTGCCTTTTGCAATCATGGTTAGAGCTAGAAGAAGAAGATGATGATGAAGGGAAAGAGGAAGAAGAACTAACACCATCACAATGCCTACTACCACCTCTTTGACGATCGTGACCATGATCATAGTCATGCTCATGTTCATTAACTACTGGAAATAAATTGTTTAATTCAAATGCATTAAAATAAAAATCATGAAAGTAAACTACAATAAAGAAAATGTTAAGATATTCTTAGTGCTACAAGGATTTCCAAAATATTTCACTTTATTTCTATCACATTGCTGCACTCAAGTACATTAGTGCTTGAACAAAGAATTGTACACAGTTAGACTCCTTCTATGGGAACTCAGAAAATATTCTAACTCTGAGAAAAAGAAATGGCAAAAGCTTTGCTACTTTAACTAAGAGTGACCAAAAAATGACTATGAAAACTAGAGCCCAGATGTGGTATTTATAGACTTAGGTTATATACCTTGATGTTGCATATGCGATGTTGCATTAAGATTCCAACATCACATACATGATGTCATGGCTCCAATGTTGGATACCCAATGTCATAGTTGACATAAATGTAATTCATTAGCATGGAAGAAAGTAGGGCCACCAAAGCCTATGGATTGAGAACTTATAAAGGGGATTAAATAAGTTTGCCAATTAAAATTGTTAAAGAAACCAAAATTAAATGAAATTTTTATGTGATTCCAAAACTTGGGTATGTACACACTTGAAGGATAGAATTTCTACACACCTTTGAACTTTTTTTCTTCAAAATGTGGTTTAAGGAACATCAAAACCTTTATAAGATTTGAGCTTCACTTCAGAGTGTTTTGTCACTACAAAACCACTCAACCTTGTAAGGTTCCAACAAGCTCAAAATGTGGTTTAAAGGATCCCATAACCTCTACAAATGTAAGCTATGCAAAGGAGTGTTTTTTCATCATAGTACCACTCAACCTTGTAAGGTCCCAACAAGGTCAATGAAGATGTCTTCCCGTAAGAAAAACATCAACCCCATAGGGCTATAACAAAGAAAGAAAAAGATCAAGAAGAAATTGTAACTAGATGAACATAGTCCTTGCAATGAGGCTCAATACAACCAATACATATAAAAGATAATATAATGAAGAATAAAAAAAAATTCCTTTAAGTCACCTTGGATAGATTTGATAATGAATAGTACATTCACAATTCCCAAGAATTCAACTTGATCTGATACTTTTTGAGTTATCAAAAACTCCTTGGAGTTATGTAATGGCTACTAAATGACTAGTTTAGACATCTACTTTGAGGATGGGATGTCTAATTTTGAATAATCTTAATGTAGGAGAAAGATCTACTCAAAAGTTGAGATGTCTACAATGAGACATCTACCATGAGACATCTACTCTATAAGATAGATGTTTCTTATTTTTGTGAGATGTCTACTTTGCTAGAACATTTTGAGATTTGAATCATTCCTTTGATATTTTGGCTTCTTGGCAGTCCTCAGAACATCTTCATTTAGCTTGTAGACTCCATTTCCATCCACATTCACATCTTGTCCACTTTAGTCTTCATTTCATCATTTTAGCTCTTGTTCTTGAAGTTCTTGGTTCTATGGGCTCATGTTCTAAAGTCTTGAATCTCTATGTGAAGTCCTTGCTCATTCTACTCTTTTGTGGTCCTACAAAACTACAATCACATTCTAAATTCTCCATTTTCTCTAAGGTTTTGACATACCAAAAGATCAAAAAATTCTAAACCTATTTCAATTGTTCCCATGAGCTCCAACATCCAAACTAATTGAACAAGTTAGCCTAGGGAGGATAGTAAATAAAAAGAGAAAGAGGAGGGGGTCAAACCACACACATTAAAGCATGAAGTTAAAATCCAGAGTAGAATGGAGAAAGTATAATATAATATAATTGAGAAAACAATGAAGAATGACAAAGACTTCCTTAGTATCATGAATAGGTAAAACTCTCAATAAAATAGAAAAACATTTTCTTAAGCCTATATAATGATCTTCTCTAGCCATTGCGAAGCATAAGTTAAGATGTTGATCTTTATTCTTATCAGTAAAGAAATTATTGCCAATGAAGAATTCATTCATGTAGTAATTGTTGCAGCTTCACCTAGGGAAGAAATGAAGTCAACTACCTTAATGTTTCATGATAGCGAGGTAAAGATCAATCCACAAGTTGTTGAGGCAACAAGCACATCTCTCTTCATAACTATAAGAGTTGGGAAATGAAAAGTACACTAGGTACACATTGATGATATAAAATAAATAAATTTTGTACCTTTTTCGATCATATAATGTTTAGGCTTGGTGGAGAATATACAAAGTACTTCCACTTCTACTGTTAAATTCTTTAATGGATCACATGTAGTAGTGAGAGGATCTATTTCTTTAGACTTTTTTGTGGTGAAATGATTTCCCATGTTTGCTAGTTTCTTGGTGGTGGAAGAGATACCAAGATGTAATCTAATGCTAGGGAGGCCTTGGCTATCCCAATTACGAGTAGTTTCCTTTCCCATCCATCAAGAAATCCACCTACCTTACGATGGAGGTGAAATCATAATACATGACAGTGATGCAATCTCCTTGTCAATTAATAATGTTGATGTGGAATAAGAATCTGAAGTGGAGTTTCAAGAAGATACACCTACTATCAAAAGAAAAGTCTAAAGATTCAACCAAGAAAAGACCAAAACCAATCAAGCCATGAATAGACCATGCTAAGAATTCTCATTCAATGTGATTAGTGAGGGGGATAGGAAGTACAAGATCATGCAACAGAGACCTTATGCATTCCTAAATCTTTTGAAGATTAGGAAATAGTTGCATGATTGAGTACACCTTCCAATTATTGAACCATATACTATAACATACAACCTTTTACTTTGTAGCCTAGATCTTAACTTTTATTTGCATTTCTTTACAAATTTTTTAGTCTTATTATGTCTTATCTACTACTTTTCCATGTAGCCTTTAACTTACATTCTTGCATCCAGTTTAAAATTTATTCCATTTAAAACTATAAAATTTCATAAAAGAACATAAAACCATAAAATTTCATAAAAATATTTTAAGCATAAAATTAAAAAAATTGGCCTGCCAAGGCCTTAAATTGGTGGCTTGATAGGGCCTATCACTAATAATGTAATCATTTCCCTTATTACATTGCACCCTATTACACTCTTTCATATAACTTTACTTTTTTACTCTAAATGTTTCTTTATATCCTTATAGTTTTAACTATTGAGCCCCTTTTATGTAAGAATAACATAAAATGAAAAAACAAATATGCAAAAATAAAAATATTATTGCCAAAATGTCCATATCAACACCCATAATCACACTGTGTGATGAAATAACCATAACAACAAAAATAAACAAAATGTCCCATAGTCATAGTTGCAGTATGTAACAGTAAAAAATAATAATAAAATTGTTACGTCTAAAAAGATCGGTGGGTGGAACACCAAGAGGTTATCAGGTGTGTAGCCTAACCCTGGATCCGTGCGAGGGTAGTGTTGGAGAAAATGAAAATGGGGTGCCCTGAATAGTTTGGTCGATCAGACAGGGACTTATGTGGTGTACAATAACTGTGTGCAAAAAATAGCTTTAAAATGTAACACGTTGAGCTTGAAATGGAAGGACAAAAGAGGTGCACAATAATGGAAATGCATCAAAGTATCTAATTGTGACAATAAACATGAGCAAATACATAGATATGCAACATGTATGCAATAGCAAAAAAAATGGAATGAGATTTTGGGTGAGAGAATGCACCACCCCAAAATCAGGAGATCTGATCTTTGTTTAGCTACTGTATGTGTACAATTGGTGTGCAGTACTACTGTGCAAACTGGCCTCATAAATGGGTGCTATGTTGACTATGCTACAGAGGGAGTGATAGGCAGGCTTGGAAGTCTTGGGTGTCATGTTGCCCATGCAGTCCAGCGTGACACCACGCTTGCAGAGATCTTCGCCCAAATTTTGGGACTATACTGAATCATGAGAGTCTCAAAATTGATGGTGTTCCAGTGGCCCCTCTTTGTTGACGTTTGGAGAATCTACTTAAGAGATGTCGATAAAGAAGATGAAACACCATGCTAAACATGACACCCATACCATTCGTCAGTGCCCACTTAGATAATGCTTTGCTATGCTTGGGAGTGCTAGGAAAACTAAGTATGATAGGGAAAGAGGACAGGTTTGAGGAACTTGGGCTAGGGAAAAGGAAAGGTGCAGGATGCATTGTTACGAGAGCCATTGCCATGGTGTGATCCCTCATCAAAATTCTTATGAGGGATTTGACACACATGAGTGTCTTTTCCACTTGGATCTTCAATTCTCATCGGAGTGCTTAGAGGTGGTTGATCCAAAGTTGAGGCGATAGCAAAGAAACTATGGCATTTGTTTTGGGCACTTGGCTAAATCACCATTTTTCATTCATTTCATTCATTTTTTTTGCATTTTTTGAGATGCTCTTTGATACATACCCATGTTCATTTGAAGGAAACCTTGTCATTGCTGTAGGACAGGTGTTTCCTCCCCATGATGAGTTGTGTTACATCCAAGTGGGGCTTTGACTAGTCTACAGAGGCTTCCCATAGGATGCGTTACATTCCATCCATCATGGGCTTGGTAGTTGGACATGGGAGAGGGTTTCACATGCATTGGAGAAACTTGGGAAGAAGATGTTGGAAATTATGAGTATAGGAAATGGGGATTAAGTTCGCTAAAGGGACAATAGGACATGCACTCTCAAGTAGCTAGGCTAATCGAAGCAGGTACTTTGGAATAATGTAGTGTCTTATTCTCATGGTGGAATGTGTTCTTGAATGATTCCATCTTGGCTTTTATCTTGCAAACACAACAGAGAGAAAACTAGCAAAACAATCATTAAGGGAAGTGAAGGCAAAGTCCTATTTACTCGAGACACTGCCAGGGTGGCAGGTGCTCTATCTGACACATGCAATGTTCAAAGTAGGAAGGCCAGTACAGGCTTTGGCAGTGGTAGGCCAGAAAGATTCAATGGCCCTGCCAGAGATGAGCACTAAAGAGGCTAGGGGTGATGATGACGTAGGTGCTTAGGAATCCCCATCAAAGGAAAGAGTCATGAAACCTAGCTAGAAGGTGAGAATCCTAACAGCTGAAAGCCTTTTTAGACTTTGGTGGTGGTGAGGGTTGGAGGATGCCAGCATTGTGGTTGGGCCACAATAGTGCTGGAGCTCCAATAGAAGATGTTGAAAGTGATAGCTATAAGCAAGATGATTGGAAGCGATGACGGTAGCTCTAGAAGGTCAATAAGATGTCAAATGACATCTATGGAAGATTAACAAGATGCCAGGGATGACAACGCCACATGTGTCCTAGAGAGGTTTTCTTTGGTGTTGTGAACTTCATTTTGGAACTACCACGTCTCATCCCATTTTTCTTAGGAAGCTCAAAGATATGCCCGATCGCTTGTTCACAAGGCCACATGTGTGAGTTAGGAGGTGTTGCACTACGAACCTAGTTTTAGGTCTTGGTAGACCGTCAGATGTGCTAGTTTAAAGTCCTAGTAGACCATGGTCCTATTTTAAGGTCTAGGAAGACCTAGCTATGCTAGTTTAAGGTCCCAACAGACCGTTGTGCTAGTTTAAGGTCCTAGCAAATCATTGTGCTAGTTTAACGTTGTAGCAGATGGAGGATGGCCAATTTAAGGTCATAGTGAACCATGTTGTGGGTGCCAGTTTTATGTCATCACCCAAAGATGTGCTATGAAAGTTTAATATCATAGCAGATGTTCTATGATAGTTTTACATCATAGCGGACAATCTATACTAGTTTATAGTCATAGTGGACTACTTGCTTACCTGGCTTCATGTTCGGTGTAATCTTGCATGTTAAGCATAATATGGTTTCAGGTACAAGTGGTTGACAGGATTTGGAAATTCATTGACATCTACGTCAGCCATCTTGAATGCCCCATTCTCATAGGCTTTTGTAACTACAAAGGGTCCTTCATAGTTGACTAATAATTTGCTCATGGGTTCATGAATGGCCCCCTTTTTGATCGGTCATTGGTGCAAATTGTAGTGATGTTTCCACCCTTGCTTGTCTTGGTACCACTCAATGCGATTAAGTGTTTGGGTGCACTCCTCTTTTACAGAGTCAAGGTTAATGATCCGTGACTCATTATTTCGAGCCTTGTTCATGACATTTGAAAGTATGATTCAAAGTGACAGGACCTACAATTCAAGAGGTAACACTACTTTAGATCTGTATAAAAGACTATACGAGGTCATACCTGTAGCTATCTTGCATGTCATGTGATAAGCCCAAAGGACGTAGAGGATTTGCTCATGCCATTATCTCTTGCTATTGCAAAGCATCCTTTTCAAAAGGTTGATGATAAATTTATTGGTAGCCTTTACTTGGCCATTTGCCTAGGGGTAATATGGTGATGAGAAAGAATGTTTGATACCAAGACTTTTGCAAAAGGCTTTGGTTTCTGCACTACTAAATTGTGGCCCATTGTTAGTAACAATAGTCACGGGAAGGCCAAATCATGTCATTATGTTATCCAAAATGAACTTGCAAACCTGTTGGAATGTGATCTTTCTAAGGGGAATATCTTCTACTCATTTTGTAAAGTAATCGGTTGTGGTAATAATGAAACTATGCCCCATAGAAGACTTAGGTGTAATGGATCCTATGATATCTAGTCCCCAATGTTGGAAAGGCCATGTGATCTATGTGATATGAAATTTGGTATGTGATGCATGTATGAGGTTTGCATGATGTTGGCATACATCGCATGTCCTTACTTTGGTAATGCAATCGCATTCCATGTGAGACCAGTAGTAGCCCAGATGCCTAATCTTTACTGCCATAGCCCTAGGAGCTATGTGCCCTCTACATAGTCCCTCATGGACCTCATCAAAAAAATTTTGAGCTTCATCCCCATTAATGCAAACTAGCAATATCCCATCATAAGAATGTTTGCATAGAGTATTGTCTCCTACGAGGACATATTACCGTGCTTGCTTTCGTACTGCATCCTTTTGGGTCGATGTTAGGCTGCGTGGGGGTTCACCATGTTGGAGGTATGTTTTAATATCATCATACCACTCTCAAGTATATACTGCACTTACAGCTGCTATATTTGCTATATGAACGATGGGGTCAGTGCATTTCACTATCGTAGCAGATAAGGTGGCAAACATGTGTGGCGGCACACTCAAGGCCAACATTGCTAAGGCATCTACTATAGTGTTTTCATTACAGGGCACATATTGGATGTTTATGGTTGCAAACTATTTTAGTAAGTATTTGGCCAAATCATAGTAAGGTTGTAAATGGTGTGCCTTGAAAGGAATACCTCTGTAACTTAGTTGATGACTAGTTGTGAATCATATCGAATTACTAAACTTTGGATCCCCGAATCTAGCTACTAGAATGCCATTAAGGAGACCCTCATATTTTGCTACATTGTTCATGCAAAGAAACATGAAATGATATGCAAAAGGTTAGATCTCCCTGGAGGGAAATGTGAGAACAATAGTAGCACTACCACCTTATCTAGTTTAGGCACCATCAAAATGTAGCATGGCTTTGAAGTCTCTGGGTACTGGGCTTATGCTATTAACATGCTCATCTAGAAACTTAGGTTCTATCATGGCCTGGTCATTGGTAGGCAAGGCCATAAGTTGTGTAGCTATTGCTTTAACCTTTATAGATGATTGTGCTACATAGTGTAGATCAAATTTCACGGTTATAGCTTTCCATTAGGCTATCTTGCTACTTTCGTATATATTGGTTGTAATAGCTTGAAGTATGTTATTCTTGAAAATAATGTTTACTTGGCTTTGAAATAAGTAATGCCTCCACTTTTTAAGCATGAACACTAAAGCAAGATAATTTTCTCTACTTCGTTGTATTTTTCTTTGTAGGCTACCAACGCATGACTTAGGTAGTAGACAGGGATTTTGGAACCATTGTTCCCCTTTTGGCATAGCAGAGTAGCAATAGACATGTTTGAAGTGGCAAGGTAAATGTGAAAAGGTTTGTCTCTCTATGGAGGGTAAACAGTGGGAAGATGGACAAGCTCCTTCTTTAAGCCATCAAAAGCTTCTTGACATTGATTTGTCCATTCCAACTTAACCCCCTTTTCTAGCAAGTGTTGCATTGGATGCAACTTATCAGTTAATGTTGCAATAAATATTCTTATGAATTGTACCCTACCCTGAAGCCCATGTAACTCTTTAAGGTTTTCAGGTAGTGCCAGGTTAACAATGGCTTTAACTTTTTTGGGGTCTACACGTATCCCCATTTCTGACACCACAAAACCTAACATGCATCCAGTTTTGACTCTAAAAACACACTTTCTAGGGTTGAGGCAAAGTTCATGCCTATGAAAATATTGAAGGACCATGTTTAGGTCATTCACATGATTAGTAGCTTTCTTAGATTTAACAGCTATATTATCCACGTAATCATTTAGTCTCTAATAGGTAATCACTAAAGATGTAGGTTATTGTCCACTGGTACATCACTCCTACATTCTTTAGCCCAAAGGGCATCATTGTGTAGCAGAAGGTCCCCCAAGGTGTCATGAAGGTAGTTGCTAGTTGATGTTTTAGGTTTATGTGGATTTGGCTGTAAACTGAGAACCCATCCATAAAGGACAGTAAGGCATGAATAGCCATAGTATCGATAAGTTGGTCAATGCTAGGCAATGGGAAATCATCCTTAATCGTTTCCTTATTCAAATCCTGGAAGTCTATATAGATTCATATAACCCCAATTTTCTTTGAAACAACTACGATTTTTGATACCCATTTCAAAAAATCAACTGCTTGAATGAACACAGCTTGTTAATGTTTTGTGATTTTGCCATGTACAGCTAATGCAATCTCTGGTTTGATTTTGCAAGCTTTTTGTTTGACCACCTTGACATGTGGATCTAGTATGAATTTTTGCTATATGATGTGTGGGTCTAAGCCTGGAATGTCTTCATACGACCATGCAAACACTTTGGCGTTATCATTGAGGACTCTAGAGATGCTTTGCTTAACCTGTGACTCTAGTAACAAGCTAACTTTTAATGTTCTTGCCTCCCCTTTGGATGTAGTCACAAGGATTTCGATAAGAGGGTCCTTAGTTACATCATTGGTGTTTCAATCTAGAGTTTGGGCCAAATGTTTGGGCTAGTCCAGTGATGTTTCTAAGGATACTATGTTGGTATCATAAGGGGAAGGTTCCAAGTCTACCAACTCTATGTTCAAATGCCTCATGAGTTTGCCATGGGGTCTTGTCAGAATTAAGGGCGAACAGAGCTCATCATACAAAGCCATTTTTCCAATCAAACCTACCATGATAAGAAAACTAACAAAGTCAAGTGATACCTACTTAAGACAAAAACATGTAATGAATATATGTAAAGCAATCATGCAATGTTAAAGAGTTGCCAGTTTAAGGTCTTAGTGGACAATGACCATGCAAAATTATATGTTGAAAATTTCTAGTTTAAGGTTGTAGTGTATCGTAACTATGCAATGTCATAAGTTAAGGTTGCGAGTTTAAGGTTGTAGCAGATCGTAACTATGCAATGTCATAAGTTAAGGTTGCCAATTTAAGGTCGTAGCAGACCATCACTATGAAACATTATGAATATGAGGCAGATATTTTTGTGTATTCATGTGTTACGCTGCAACTATGTGCTACACTATAGTAGACATGGGGTGTCCCATGGTACGTTATAGTAGACAGGGGCATTTCGTGTTACGCGTGGGATGTGGAACGTCCCATGTTATGCATGGGACATGGAATGCCGCAAAAAGTAGTAGGTGTTGTAACCATGTAGGCTATAAATAAGGGGTTACCCATGGTAATTTTGTTACTTTCACTATTAGAGCTAAGACCTAGAGTGTAGCGTGGTTTGGGCTGAGAGACAACATAGTAGTTGCAGCATAGCAGTCAATACACTCAAGTTTGTTAGCAGAATAGTGGCATGCAAAAGTGAACATAGGAATCAAGGTCTTGCTAATGTAGATGAAGGGGAGTGAAGTCAACAACGTGTCCCCAGAATGTGCATTGAGGAATGACAGGAGGTGCCATCTACCCGGTAAGTCACTACGTTGTCCTTGCTTACATTGTGCGATTTATTTTGTGGGATTGTTACTATGGTCATGATGAAAAATATGGTAAAATGAAATGACATGAGCTCAAGTAAGAGAATGCATGACCCCAAAATTGGGGGATCTAACCTTTGTTTGGTTGGAAGGTATACAACTGGTGGGTAGTATGGATAGGCACAACTTACAACGTAATGGTATGATCATCGCTCCTTGACTGCTACCAATGGCTTGCTAAAAATAACTAATGAGCCAGTGCTTGCTAGGCAAGGAGAGATCCAGGAGGTGTTGCTGCTAGGGTTTGCTATTTGTTATCCTTTCACTTGCTAATCTCTTTGCCAAAGCCAATCGCCAGAAAGCCAAAATGCCAAAAGTGCCAATCTTCAAAGCCAACCACCAATTGCTAGAAATGCCAATTTTTTCAAGCCAACCCTTTGGACGTTATTTGTTGGGGTATTTATAGGGCTCTGAGTAGGAGAAAGATGTGGTCTAGATGCCACATGTCCGAGGTCCCATGGAGTGCAAACATGAGTGTGCTAGATTGGTGTGTAGTGCTACACTACAGTGTTACATTGGCATGCTACGTTGTAGTGTAACACTGAATGTGAAACCTACTGTGCTGTGACCATACCATTCAAGCTACATGTGCCAAAATCTACGAAATTTCCATGTTTGTTACAAAGAATTCCAAAAATGAATGCAAAGTGGAGCCTATGCTCTAGGACTATGTCTTCCCTACTCTTGTGAGTAGGGTCAAGCGTAGGGACAACTTTGGGAATTAACAAGGGGGTGCAAAATAAAGAAAACTGCTAAGCTTACCTATTGAAGAGATGTCGGAGTAGAAATGAACCTTTTCAACAAGTTTTGGAGTTGCCAAAGACGTCTTGATGCTTCCATGTGAGTGTTACACTATTTAAGCTACCTAGTGTATTGGCGTAGCATAAACACCTACACGCTACACTATGCTATGCTGCATAGCATAGCCACTAGTATTGAGAGAAATATCACCTAAAAATCAAAGATACATGTATGAGGCTTGGATAGGCATGCAACTTCTGCAATTGACAACCTTACATTCCATGTTGAAAGGTCTTGGGACTTGTGGAGTTCATCCTTAGGATACTTTTTTGCTTCATGTCCTTGTTATGCTATGCTACACTATGTAGCATAGCACAGCGTAGCAGCTAGTGTGACATGCATCCTTGCTTGATTTGCAATGCTTTATCAAGAAACTTTTCTTGGGGCCCGAGGGTGAAGTGGGATAGGAAATCTTGGAGGTTGGATCATGGCCAAGTGCAATTCTTTTGCTAGAATCACTTGGCAAAGGACCTTCATATGTTCTAACCCTACTACGCTATGTAGCATAACATGGCATAGCACTAAGCTTAGCTTCAATTCTAACTCAACTTGCAAATGTTTTGTCATAGGATGTCAATCATGTCTTGGCATGGTAGATGAGCAAGTGTGTTTGATGGTTGAAACATGGGAAATTATGTTTATCTCATTAAAATAGTCTGGTAGAAGCATTTTCACAGCAAAACTTTGCTACACTGTGCTACGTTGTGTAGGGTAGCACTCAAATGAAGATGGTTTTTGATGAGATTTGCCACATTTTATTGCATCATGTTGCTCATGCATCAAGGATGAAGTGGGGAAAATAACCTGGATGGCTAAGTCATTCTCAATATGCATCTTTGATGCTTCATCAATCTCCACACGGCCTGCTACGCTATGTAGCGTGGCAGGTCTGGTAGTTAGAAAACTTGCCGAACTATTTAGTCCATCCTAAACACCTTCGACAGCTCCTAGCATGGTCCCTGGGTAAACCATCAGCTGGGTTAAGTGTCAAGCTAGGAAAGCTAGAGGGTGTAGCAAGCCTGTCAGTCCAGGAGATAGAAAATTTGCTAGATTATTCAGTCTACCCCTAGTGCCTCTTTCATGCAAAGTGGCCTCATGGCTGGCTGCTGTGTTGAATATGTTGCAAAGGATGGTAGGCAAGCTTAGAAGCAACTCTGTAGGAATTAGGACTTTCAGGGTGCCACATTGTTTGCACAGTCCAACATGACACCATGCTTGCAGTGATCCTTACCCAAATTTTGGGACTATGCTAAATCACTAGAGTCCCAAAATTGATGGTGTTTCCATGGCGCCTCTTTGTTGACATTTGGAGGATTTGCCCGAGAGATGTCGACAAAGAATATGAAACACCATGAAGAATGAGATACTAACATCCCTCTCCAGTGCCCACTTGGATGACTCTTCGCTACATTTAAGAGTATTGCGAGAGTGATTGCAAGGTAGGGTGCAAGGGATGGATATTGAGAAGGTAGGTTCAGGGAAGAAAGAGTGAAAAATGTGACACCATGATAACTGTTGTCATAGTGTGATCCCTCGTTAGAGTTCTTATGAGGGATTTTCTTTGGATTTCAACCTCTCATCAATGTGCTTAAAGATGGTTGATCCATAGTTGAAATGTTTGTGAAGTAGCTATTGTGCCATTTGTTTTAGCCACTTGTCTCTTTTTTTCTTGATCTTTTTGCTCTTTTGTACTTTTGTGCTTTTTGTTGCACACCCATGTTCACTTGGAGAAAACCTTGTCATCGCCATAGGATAGGTGTTTCTTCCCCAAGATGAGCTATGTTACATCTATATGGGGCTTTGACCTACCTATAGAGGCTTCCCATGGGACGAGTTGCATTATGTTCATCATGGGCTTGGTGGATGGGCATGGGCAAGGGCCTTATGTGCATTGGGAAAGCTTATAAAGGATATTGAAAATTGCAATTATAGGGGATGGAGATTAAATTGGCTGAAGGGAGAGTAGGATATGCACTTTCAAGTAGCTAGATTGATTGAAGCAGGTACTTTGGAGCAATGTAATGCCTTGCCCTTGTGGTGAAATGCATCTCTAGAAAACACCATCCTAGCTTTTATCTTGCAAACACAATAGAGAGAAAACAAAAAAAACCATCAAGTGAAGTGAGGGCAAGGTTCTGCTTGCTCGGGAAACTACCAAGGTGGAAAATGTTGCATCTGAAATGTGCAATGTCCAAAATAGGAAGACCATCACAAGTTTTGGCATTGGTAGGCCAGAAATTTAACATTGAAGAGGCTAGGAGTGATGAGGATACAGGTGCTTAGGGTTCCTCACCCAAGGCAAACATCATGCAACCAACTGTAAGGTGAGAAGCCTAACAAGTGAATACTTTTTTGAACTTTGATAGTGGTGAGGGCTAGAGGATGGCAACCTTGTGGCTAGGCCATAATATTGCTAGGACTCCAATAGTAGGTGCTAACAGCGGGAGCTATGACCAAGGTGACTAGGTGTGGTAGAAGTAGCTCTAGAAGGTCAGCAAGATGTCAAACGACATCTCTGGAAGATCAGCAAGATGCTAGGGGTGATGACACTACATGTGTTCTAGAGGGTTTTTTTCTTGGTGATATGAACTTCATTGGAACTACAACATCCCACCCCATGTTGTCTAGGAAGCTTGAAGGTGTGCATGCTCACTTGTTCATAAGGGTCACATGTGTGAGTTGGGAGGCGTTGCACTACGAACCCAGTTTAAGGTCTTGGTAGACCATCAGATGTGCTAGTTTAAGGTCCTAGTAGATCATTGTGCTAATTTATCATCATAGTGAATGGTGGATGGCCAGTTTAAGGTCTTAGTGGACCATGCTATGGGTGCCATTTTTATGTCATGGCCCAAAGACATGCTATGCCAGTTTAATGTCGTAGCAGATGAGCTGTGCTAGTTTATAGTCATAGCAAAGTATCTATGCCAGTTTATAGTCATAGTGGACTATCTGTGCCAATTTATAGTCATAGTGGACTATTTGTGCTAGTTTTACGTAGTAGCAGATGGTGGATGGCTAGTTTAAGGTCATCGTGGACCATGCTGTGGGTGCTAGTTTTATGTCATAGTTCAAAGATGTGTTGTGCTAGTTTAACATTGTAGTGGATGAGCTGTGCCAGTTTATAGTTATAGCAGACTATCTATGCTAGTTTATAGTCATAGTGGACTATCTGTGCCAGTTTTATGTCATAGTGGATGTTTTGCTTACCTTTCTTTGTGTCTCGTGTAATCCTTCGTGTCAAACATAGTATGGATTAAGGTAGAAGTGGTTGACAGGATTTGTGCACTCATTGCCATCCATATTAGCCAATTTGAATGCCCTATTTTCATAGGCTTTTGTAACTATGAAAGGGCCTTCCTAATTGGTTGAGAATTTTCTTACGGGCTCATGAACAACCTTGAGGACTAGGTCCCCCTTTTTGATTGGCCATTGCTGTAAGTTGCAGTGATGCTTTCACCTTTGCTTATCTTGGTACTATTCGATGTGGCCAAGTGTTTGGGCATGCTCCTCCTCCATGAAATTAAGATTAATGATCTTTGACTCATTGATTTGAGTCTCCTCCATGACATTTGAGAGGATCATTTGAAGTGATGGAATGTGCAGTCCAAGAGGTAACACCACTTCAAATCCATACATGAGACTATATGGAGTCTTACTTGGAGCCATTCTACATGTCGTGTGGTAAGCCCAAAGCACATAGAGGATTTGCTCATGCCATCACCTCTTGTTACTACTGAGCATCTTTTTCAATAGGTTGATGATGACCTTGTTTGTAGACTCTGCTTGACCATTCACCTAGGGGTAGTATGGTGATGAAAAAGAATGTTTGATGCCAAGGTTTTTGCAAAAGGTTTTGGTTTCTACACTACTAAATTATGGCCCATTGTTGATCACAATAGTCATGGGAAGGCCAAACTGTGTAACTATGTTATCTAGAATGAAATGGCAAACTTGTTGAGATGTGGTCTTTCTGAGGGGAATAGCTTCTACCCACTTTGTGAAGTATTTAGTTGCAGTAATAATGAAGCTATGTCCTGCAGAAGACTTAGGTGTGATGGGTCCTATGATATCTAGTCCCCAACGTTGGAAAGGCCATGTGATTTGCATGGTATGTAACTCAGTAGGTGATATGTATATGAGATTCCCATGGCACTAACATACGTCGCATGTACTAACCTTGGCAACACAATCACATTCTATGCAAGGCCAGTAGTAGCCTAAATGTTGAAGTTTTGCTACCATAGCCCTAGGAGCTATGTGTCATCTACAAAATCCCTCATGAACTTGGTCCACAATTTTTTTGTGCCTCTTCCCCACTAACACAAGCTAGCAGTATCCCATCATAGAAGCATTTGCATAGAGTTTTGTCTCCTATGAGGACATATTGCTGGGCTCACTTTCATATTGCATCCTTTTGAGTAGATGTCAAGCCTATGGGGGATTGCCATGTTGGAGGTATGCTTTAATGTTGTCATACCATTCTTAGGTATGAGCCATGCCTACTGATGTAATGTGTGGAGTGCAAGTAATAGGATCAGTGCATGTCACTATTGAGGTAGGCAGAGTGGCTAACATATGTAACGGCACATTTAAGGCTAGCATGGCTAGCACATCAACTACATTGTTTTCATTATGGGGCACATGTTGGATGTCTAAAGTTGCAAACTTCTTTAGTAGACTTTTGGATAAATCGTAATAAGGTTGCAAATGTGGAGCTTTGCAAGCATAAACTTCAATAATCTAGTTGATAACTAGTTGCGAGTTGCCTCGGCTTACTATGTGTTGGATCCTCAAGTCTTGAGTTGCTAGAAGGCCCCTAAGGAGTCCTTTGTACTAAGCTATGTTGTTTGTGCAAAGGAATATAAAATGATATGCAAAGGGTCGAATTTCCATGGAGGGAAATGTAAGAACAGCGGTGGCGCTACCACCTTGTGTAGTTGAAGTGCCATCAAAATGTAAACTGGCCTCAAAATTTGATGGTACAAGACTTATGTTATTGACATGCTCATCTAGGAACTTAGGTTCTATTATTGCTTGGTCATTAATGGGTGAAGTCGTAAGTTATGTGGCTATTGCTTGATCCTTTTTGTGATTGTGCCACATAATGTAGGTCGAACTCCGTAGTTATAGCTTTCCATTGGGCTATTCTACTACTCTCGTATAAGTTGGTTGTAATAGCCCAAAGTATGTTGCTTTTGCATATAATGTTGACTTTAATGCGAAACAGGTAATGTCTCCACTTTTTAAGTGTGAACACTAGGGCAAGACAATTTTTCTCCACCTCGTTGTACTTTTCTTCATGAGCTATCAATGCATGACATAAGTAGTAGATTGGGATTTCAGATTCATCATCTCTCTTTTGACATAGCAGTGTAGCGATAGATGTGTTTGAGGTGGCAAGATAGATGTAGAAAGGCCTATCCATTTGTGGTGGGTAAATAGTGGGAAGGTGCAGAAGCTCTTTTTTTTTAGGTTATCAAAGGCTTCTTGACATTGATCTATCCACTTGAAGTTGACTCCCTTCTTAAGTAGGTGTTACATTGGGTGTAGTTTTTCTGTCAACTTGGTGATAAACCTTCTTATAAACTACACTCAGCCTTGCAACCTATGCAACTCTTTAAGGTTTGTAGGTAGTGTTAAGTTAATGATAGCTTTAACTTTATTTGGGTCTTCACGTATCCCTGTTTCTGACACTACAAAGCCTAACATGCATCTAGTTTTAACTTTGAAGACACATTTTCTGGGGTTGAGGTGCAGGTCATGCTTATGACAACGTTGAAGGACTACATTTAGATCGTTGGGATGATCAGTATCTTCCTTAGACTTAACCACTATGTCATCGATGTAGTTGTTTACTCTTTCCATAAGGTAATCATTAAACATGTATGTCATTGCTCATTGATACGTTGCTCCAACATTTTTTAGCCCAAAGGGTATCATTGTGTAACAAAATGTTCCCCAAGGAGTCATAAAGGTAGTTTCCAATTGATGCTCTGGGTTTAGATGGATCTAGTTATAGCTTGAGAAACCATCCATAAAGGACAGTAAGGCATGACCAGTCGTAGTATCGATAAGTTGATCGATACTAGGCAATAGGAATTCATCCTTAATTGTCACCCTATTTAAATCCAAGAAGTCTATACAAATTCATATACTTCCAATTTTCTTGGGTACGACTACAATGTTTGAGACCCAATCCGAGTAATTGACTGCATAGATGAAACCAACTTGATAAAGTTTGGTAATTTCATCACGTACAACTAAGGCAATCTTTGGGTTGACTTTGCAAACTTTTTGTTTCATTGCCTTGACACGTGGATCTAGGATAATATTATGCTGTATGAGCTATGGGTCCAGGCTTGGGATGTCTTCATATGACCACACAAACACTTTGACATTGTCATTAAGGACTTTTGAGATGTTTTGTTGTACCTGTGGCTCTAGTAATGTGCTAACATTTAGTGTTTTTGCCTCCCCTTTGGATGTGGTTATAGGGATTTCAATAAGGGGGTCCTTAGTTACATCCCTAGCTTCTAAGTCTAGGGCCTGGACTAGGTGTTCAGGCTAGTCTAGGGGTGTTTCTAGGGATGTGATGTAGGTGTCACAAGAGGATGGTTCAAAGTCTACCAACTCTAGATTTAAGCATATTGTAAATTTGCTGTATGGACACATTAGGGTAAAGGCAAATGAAGGCAAAGGCAAACAAAAACCAAATCAAGTGATACTTGTTTGAGACAACATGTAATGAATATATGCAAAGTAATGATGCAACATAGAAAAGATTTCTAGTTTAAGATCTTAGCAGACTGCAACTATGAAAAATTTGTAAGTTAAAATTACCAGTTTAAGGTCTTGGAAGATCATCACTGAGTTTACAATGTAAAGGGAATACTAGGATTGCTAGTTCAAGGTCTTAACAGATCATATCCATGCAATGTTGTAAGTTAGATTTGCCAGTTTAAGGTCGTAGCAGACCGTAACCATGCAAGTTAAAGTTGCCAGTTTAAGGTCGTAGTGGACCGTTACTAGGTTTGTAATGTAAAGGAAATGCTAAAATTGCCATTTTAAGGTCGTAGTGGACCACAAGAATGTAATGTTGTAAGTCAAGGTTGTCAGTTTAAGGTTATAGCAGACTGATACGAGGTTACATTGTAAGAAAATGAAGCAAAAAATTTAATGCCTCTGCATGCTATGCTACAATAGACCCATGCTACATTGTAGGGGATAGTCATGCCCCCTGCTATGCTACAATAGATAGGGGTGCTTCATGTCACGTGTGGGATGCGAAATGTCCTACGTTACATGTAGGATATGGGACATCCTGAAAAGTAGCAGGTATTTTAGCCACATAGGCTATAAATAGGGATTACCCCATGGTAATCTAGTTACTTTCACTGTCAGAGCCTACACCCCACACCCAGAGCATAGCGCGATCGAGCCGAGAGACAACGTAGTAGTCATAGCATAGTAGTTGGTATAGCCAAGTTTGTGAGTAAGAGGATGGCATGCAAGAGTGAATGCAGTCATCAGAGGCTTGCCAACCTAGATGAATTGGGATGCACCCTGCGATGTCTTCCCAAGGCACGCATTGAGGAGAAGTAGGAGGCTTCATCTTCTTGGTAAGTCACTACACTACCCTTATTTTTATTGCGTAATTTATCAAGCTAGATTTTTTACTACCATCCCTGTGTCTCGATTGCTATAGTCATTACTATTGCTATGCTACAACTGTTCTTATGACCTTTGCTATCATTTTGGCCACTATGTTGTGGCTGTTGCCACTATGGCCGTAGCGACTGTGGTGTTTGGTACGCTATGGCTGTGTGTGGCACTACCTTGGCCACCACTATTGGGAATGGCCATTGCACTATTATAGGAGTTTGGATGGTTCTGGGCAGCATAGCACATGGTCAGTGTAGCGTACCACCCTTGGAGGGGATTTTTATTTACAAAGTTTTAGGGCAACGTAGCACATATTTGGCATAGTGTAGCATGTGCAAGGGGGAGTTTTTTTTCTTTGTGTTTTATTTTGCTACCTTTGATGTAGTGGGGTAGGGCCAAGGTAATGGGAACATTGTAAGTTATTTTTTTTATGTTTCATTTTTGTCACTATGATAGAAGGACTTACATTTTTGGTGTTCTATCATACTACACTACTATGTTGGTAGGGCTGTTACGCTGCTATGCTATTGGGGCTATTCCTTTGCTATGCTTGTTAGTGTTTTACCTACTATGTTGTCATGCTTGTTATATTTCTATACATGTCATGCTTGTTATGTTGTTATGCTTGTTTCATTGTTACATTTTTCATACTTACCACTTTGCTACGCTACATGGGGGGTGGTCATCCCACTACACTGTGCGTAACGTAGTCATTGCTCTTATGCAAAGTGTAGTTGCTATGCTATGTTGTATAGGGTGTGCTTGCTATGCTATGCTATGTAGGGCATAACTGTTACATTGTGTAGGGTATACTTGCAATGCTATGCTATGCAGGGTGTAGTCATTACACTGTGTAGGGTGTACCTACTACGCTACACTATGTGTAACACCTTGCTATGCTGCATACAGTGTTTGGTTCTATTTTATTGTGCTAGGGACTAACTATTTCATGTCTAAGGAAAAATATGTACATCAAGGGTTATGCTACGCTACTTAGTAATCATCACTTGAATATTGTACTAACTCTTTTTGTTGTGTTGCGTATGGTCATGTTGAAACCCGTCCTAATCATCCTTGAATTGGTAGGAGTCCTCTGCTACTTGAGTGCACTCATGCCAATGTGCGCCCTCCCCATGCACAGGTAGGGGATCAAGTAGTTTTTTTTGGGAAGGTGCATAAGAATTCCTAGAGTTCCTCCTTCACCATTTTAGTGTGATCGTGTGGTCACATGTATCGGTTGAGATAGCAGTTGTACTTGCTAAAACGTTATTGCCCAGGATAAACCAGGGCATTTTGATGTTCATGGATGATGGGTCAATTGAAGGTGAAGGGGCAGAAGGCTCAAACCAGCACCTAAGAGGCTTGAGGTGCTTTTGTTGGATTTGGGACATGCTTGAATTTAAATGTTATCATCAATACAACATGTTGTTCGTCATCCATCACATGGGCACCTACTTCCAGAACCCACCTGGGACCGTTTATTATGCTAGTAGGTGAGTCCTATGAAGATTTTTTAAACATGTTGTATCATTTTTCTTGTGCTAGCCAAAAATTCTTATCGTGCTTTTGATGTTACCAGGTTTTATATTGACAAGGATGATCTTCATGGTAACAAGGATACATTGGCATTGGCCCAAACAGCTCTGCAAGAGTTCTCTTCTACCGGGAACATACGTGCTAGCATCATAGACCAACTTGGGCTTGATTTCAAAACCTATCCAACTAATTATGCCAAGTTCTATGTGAAATGTGAAGAAGTTGGCTAGTTGGATATTGAATGGGCATCCCACCGGGCTCTTACCATAGAAGATGTTCTATTGGAAATTCCACCATTTCCTACACCATTTAGACCCAGTGTGTTAAATTATGCATTTGTTTGTCATGTGTTCAAGTGATGATTTTGCTTTTTCTTTTTGCTAATTTCATTGTTGACTATTGTAGTAGCAAGCAAATCCCAAGAGGTTACAGTAATCACCTCTAGACATGATGAAACAAACCTCTTCTTCAAGTACGGGGAGGTGGATGAGACTTAGTGTTGTCTTTGCAATGGGGCCTTAGCCACCCTTGTTCACAACATTCAAGAGGCTAGGCTTATGGATTTATTCCTAGCAGTAAATCCAAGTGTCCCAACTACTAAAATTATTTCCCTAGTCAATTCCTTTTTTGGAAAGGCTAACTGTTTCTACACATAGGTTGATAATGTGTGGGTGGTGTTTGAAATTAATGAGAAACTTTTTGTAGATCCTTTCGGTGTTCCCTCTGATGTTCTACGTATAGGGGAAAAGACTAGCAAAGATGTAAACCATCACTGGGATATAGAGCAATGGTTGGGGATGAGCAAGGACCGAAAGGGGATTTATATGCATAAGGTTAGGATATGGGTAGCCCAAAAGGTTTACCTTGTCTTCTAGGCCCATGCCTTTCCCAAGCTACTCTCCCAAGGGAAAATCCATGCAGTAGAGTAGGCTTGGATCATGAAGGATGTTATGGAAGAAGGGACTCATTATAATTGGGCCACGTACCTTTCCAAAGGCTTGCATAGTGAAATGGTCAAGCTTCATGAGAAGCTTGATGCTCATTTCAATGTACACTATGCCTTCTTCATAGCCTGCCTATGATGGTTTGCAAAATTCTTGGTGGTCCACGAGAATGGTACCTAGGTGTAGCAGGATCACACCTAGATATCCAAGCCATGGATTTGCCAAGTGTTCCATACCACTTGATCCCAAGACCCCCCAGAAGCCATTGGGGAATCACTTTTAATAATGACGAAGAATCGGGTGGGGCATACCTTTTATGCCCTAGAAAATGTTGGAGAGGTGCCTCCTAGTAACACAGAAAATGTGTTAAGGAGGGCATGCCTCATTGTAGAAATGGTAAAAACTAGGTCACAATGTAAAAAGTCTAGTCCTACGGAAGAACCTCCCTGCACTAATGAGGAAAAGGAGAGAAAGTTGCGAATCAAGGTTCGCAAAGTACAACCTATAGTTGGTAAGTTTATTTAGTCATTTCATTAGTTAGCCCTTCCATTTTGTATTAAACTAGCTTGCTTACCTTAAACATGTTTAATAGAAAAAGAAGAAGAAGTATTGGCCCCCCCTTGAAGTAGGGGCCCTCACTGTAGAGGAAGAAGAGGCCTTAGCTATAGAGGAAGAAGCCCCTACCATAGAGGAAGAGGCCCCTACTACTGATGCTCCTTTTGTGGGGTGTGCCCCAGTACCTGAGGAGCATATGTCAGTTGAAGATGCTACCACATTATTGAGTTAGCTAGAAGAGGAAGGGCTACAATTCAATGCTGGTGAGTTTGATCGCTTGCTTGACAGTGTGTTTATGGGAGATCCCCCCACTATCACCCCTAAGGGTTTGTTGAGTAGGAGCTTTGCACTATCGTTTATGTTTCTTTTCAGTTTTTTTGCTCTTCCCTTCTTTGCTAACATGTTTTATTATGTAGCGTACACCATTGTTAAGGCCCCTGACTCTTCTTCCTCAATCTGCCTCCAACCATGGACTGAGATCTCCAATAAATTTTCTTTTATGGTGAGGGTGGTTGATGACATGATTGATTGCCTAAGGCAGATCGATCTTGAGATAGGGATGTTGAAATTACAACGTTAGGCTCTCCAAGTTATTGCAATTCTTTTTGCCATCATTGCATGACTAAAGCTCTATCATGTGTGATTGATAACCTCTCGTCTTAAGTGGGACCCTAGACATGTGGACGAGGTTGACGTGGTCCCTATACTCCCACCAGAAGTGACCTAGGTTCCTCATGATTTATACAAGAAAATGAGAAAATGTGCACTCTACTCGGAAGGATCATTGTGGGAGTGTAGGTGTGTCAATGAGGACCTCTGGTAGAGGGTGCAAAAACTTGAGAATAAGAAAGCTAGCCAGGTCATTGAGTTGGAGGATCTGAGGTCTAGAAATGAATTTTTATTGGCTCATGATGCTCCTAATGGCACTTGGCATATGGTTGTAATTGACTATGTAAGGTACTGGTTAGCTGTACATGGTAAAAATGAAGCCACTTGGGAGATCATAGAGCAACACTTGTAGATGAACTTATTGGCCCAGAAGAATCAAGACTAGAAGGACTATAGCACCAAATTCTATAAAGGGGGAAAGCACAAAAGAACCATAAGCACATGTACAAAATGGAAAGTGTTGTCTACCACCAACAATATTAGGATGCTTCCATTGAGTTTCATACTGATAAATTATTTCTCAATGTCATTGGCATTGCTAAGGACTCTAAAATGTTCATGCAATAGGTAGTGGTTATTGAGTCCCCTGAAAGAGAAATAACCTTACCTTCTAGGAAGACCACCATTGCCACCTTCTCTTTGGGGCCACCCATATGGATAGCTCTGGAGAAAGGGAAAGCTATAGCAAGTGTTGATTTGGGAGAGGAAGATTGGGCCAAATTCACTGAGGAGGAGATCCTACGATGTCTAGTGGCTGGCATGGACAGGATACCCCCTGAGATGGATGTGGGCCCATCTCAGGTTAGTCATTCTTTATTGTCTCATAGTCTATTTTATGAGATCCTTGTTGTAGTTTTGATTTGTTATTTTATTTTTTGTCATATGCAGGATCCAAATGGAGGTGCAAGACCTAGTGGAACAAGAAATGGAGATGCTAACGAGGACTCATAGTGTGGCGGCGAAAGATTTTTTTTTATTTTTTTTTGGATCTCATTTTTTTGTAAACATTATTATATGAGCTGAAATGTAATGAAGAATATAATGTGAAACAATTATTTCATATTTTTTAGTTAATTAATTTTTTTTATTAATGTGTTTAGGCCCCTTGTTTTAGTTTAAGGCCATTTCAGGCCATTGCTAGTTTTAGGTCATTTCGGGCCACGCAATAGTTTAAGGCCATTTTGGGTCATACAATAGTTTAGGGCCATATTAGGCCATTTCTTAATGATGATTTTTTTATTTTTGTTTTCTTTGTTTTATGGAAGTAAAGTTACTAGTTTTAGGCCTTAGTGGGCTGTAAATCATGCAAACTGCAAATTTCATGTAAAATGTAAATTAAGCACCCAAAAAACTTAATGTAAAATGTAAATTGTGCAAATAGAAAAATTTAATGTAAAAGTGTGAATTATGTCATTAGAGGTGTAACAATTTATTGAAGTGACGTGGAGACAAGCTTTAATGATGTAATTATTTTCTAACTTTACATGGGTTAGGCGAGGCATACGGCTAGGTGGCCTTGCATTGGTATTCATCTATATTATCATTTGTGGCTTGGAAGGGCAACTCGGCCCATGTGGTTTCTTTGTTTGAGTTAACAGTTTTAGCCTGTTGATTTTTCAAACATGGCATTTTAGTTTGAATAATGCTTCATTTGCAAAGATTTCTATCTCTAAGCCTTGTTCCACATTTATGTTGTTTATGACCCAGGGAGCCACTTTGTCACTGTAAATCACTAATTCCTCATCCACATTGGGTAAGTAGATTTCCTAATGTATAGGTGAGGAAAAAACCCTTAGATGGGCCAACCATGATCTCCCCAGGATCAGGTTGAATCCAGGCATCTCCTCCACGATGATGAATACTGTGCTCATGGGGAATTGGTCCCCTACCATGAAGATGATGTGGATAGTTCCCTTGACCACCACATGTGCCCCATTGAAGGACTTAAGGCATGAAGTTACTGTGAGCTTGATTTGATATACCAAGCCTAGCTTGTCCATGATAGTAAATGGGATTATGTTGGTGGCATCTCCATTGTCAACATGTAGCCTATGGATCTTGTACTAGCCAACCCAAATGTTGATGAACATAGGAGCAGTTGTCACTTGATCCTTTTTAGGGTCTTCCTTGATAGCCTTTTTGTGAAATGTTAGCTGGGTGGGCCATGTTTCTTTAGCCATGGGGGGAAGCATGACTATGTGAATGGATTTTTGTTCAACTGGCAAGTTTTCACTAATGGGAATGATGGTCAACATGTGAACCATTGCCTCATGATGTGTTGTAGAGGTCATTATCAGGTCATATAAGCTTAGTGTTGTGTTTTTTTTTGTTTTAAGGCTTGTTTAACTTGTGAAAGGGCATTCAAGAAATCTTGCCCACCATCTTGTTATTTGCTAACTTTCTCCTCTTCCATATGCCCTAGGAGGCAAATTTCTTGAGGGGACTAGCTTTAGGTTGGACAATAAGCTCTCTTGGATTACAAGGTGATGGTTGTGTCTGTGCATTGCTATTGGTAGCCAATGATGAAGAGGCCATAGGCCATGTGGACAAGGGGGTAGGCTTAGGAGGACCTAGGATGGTATGTTCCCTAGCCAGCTTGTTTGCTATATGCTCTTCATGCTTCTTTGTATGGGGAGGCTAGGGTGTAGCCCTTGTCACTCGATTTTTGATCAGGGGAGAAGTTCCATGCCTTGGCACCTTAATGATGAACGGTGCCTGCATTGTTATAGTGGTGGGAGGCAGTGTAGTTTTTAGCACAAAAGGTGCAGGAGAGGCATAGAAAGGAGTCCTAATGACAAAGGGGGATTGTGACTTAGTTGTTGTTGCTATTTCTATGTTACAAAGAGGCACATGAGCCTCAAATGGTTGCTATGGTGGTTCAGAGTTTTTGTCAATGTCGATAGTGTTGATGGTGTAGCCTACATTGTTAGCATTTAGGGGATCTTTGTAGACTCCCATTAACTAGTTTTCAGGCTGAATGGGACTACTCTCATCCAAGAACAACTTTCCCTAATCTATCATGCATTGTATGTCATCTTTTAATGCTAAGCAGTAATCTGTATCATGCCCACACAGCTGGTGATAATCACAGAAATGCTTTAACCTAAAATTCTTAGACATTGGTGGTTTATTGGACGTAGCTAAGGAGGGGTTCCAAAGAACTTCATAGTACCTTTGATGAAATTTAATAGCCTCCTCCGACATTTTTTGTTGTTGTATACACCCTGCTCCCAAAAATTGCTTCATGAAGTTTGAAGGCTTAATTAGTTATGGGGTATACTTTAAGCGATCCTTATGTTCAAAGTTTGGCCTGGGCTGCGTTTGTGCTATAAGTGTTGATGCTTGTGGCTGACTAGTGCTAGTGGATCTAGGTGTTGCATTAGGGGGAGCCTTGGGCATGGTGGTAGCCTTTTTGTTGTTGTTAGGTCTGGTCTCATTGGCTACCACGACCACCATGTGAAACACCCTAAAACATTTGAGGCACTCTTGCTTTGCCAGGATCTTGGAAATGAGGCAAACACTTCCACAAGTGTAAGCCTCATGACAATTTGGTAGGAAATGAATGCATTGAGTTTAGACTATTTAATTCGACAAGTTTTCTACCTCTAGAGCTGACAATGCCCACCTGGGTGTTTCACCTGGCTGATAGTCTATTCAGAAACCATGCTTGGAGTTGTCGGTGGTGCTCAGGATGCACAAAATAGTTCAGAAAGTTTTCTAGTGAAGAAGTTTGCTACGCTATATAGCATAGCAAACCTTGGAAGATAGTTGCTCAGGAAATTAAGTACAAATCATTGCAAAACAAAGTGCTATGCTATGCTACACTACGTAGTTTAGCATAATGTAACAAAGGAAAAATACAAAAGTTCCAGCTTACTAAGTCACTGCAATCAAGAAATTGCACTCGGCAAGCACTCTGGCCTTCAAAACTAGTTTTCTTGTTCAACTTCAAGTGCTTAGCAAAAATCTCTTACTAGAAAGTTGCAGATTGAGCAAAATGCAAGATACACTGGTTGCTACGCTATGCTATGCTACATAGCGTAGCATAGCATAGCGATGATTCAAAGGTAGCAAAAGAAAAAGTTGCAGTTGTTAGCATAATCAGAGCTCCAAGCAAGCATTTGCAATTTCAACACGGGTCGCAAATGTAGCCAACTACTATGCTATGCTATGCTATGTAGCATAGCATAGCGTAGAAAAGATGAAAATCAAAAAAAGTGCTGCAAAAATTGACTTGGCATTCACCAAACATTCCAGCAGATGCAGTTGACTTCAATGCAAATTTCTTTTTCAAACTAATGACTATGATGTGCTACACTACATAGCATAGCATAGTGTAGCAAGCAGCTACACTACGCTGACATGCTACGCTACATAGTGTAGTAGGTAGCTATACTACTTCAGTGTGCCTCATTCCTCATATGCATTGTTGGCATATTTGATTCCAGCATCTCTAGTTTCAATAGCATAATTGCAATGTGACAAGTTCATGACCGGCTTTGCATGTTCATGCAGTATGGAAACATCGGCATTTCATGGGTCCAAGACACGTGTCGTCCAAGCCTCATTTCTCATGTACTCCTAGCTCTATAAATACCCCAACGAGTAATGCTCAAAGGGTTGGAAAATTTTGTTGGTGGTTGGAAATTTGGAGTATTGTTGTCATTTTTTGGCAAGTTGGAAAATTTGGTTAGCAAATTAGCAATTCAAAGGGTTAGCAAATTAAGAAATCTCTTGGTTGGAAAGCACTTTGCATTGTTGGCTTTGAAGTTTGTGTACAAGAACATAGTTGGCCTACTTTGAACATTTTGGTTACCTTTGGGATCTTTGTGCTTCCCAGTGTTGTGCAATCGATTGTATCCATCTTAGAAAAGTAAAGTTGCAATATTGAGGTAGTGCATTTTCTAATTCCAGTTTGCTTTACATTCCTACTCATCATCATTGCATTTTATATTTTTTTTGCTTCATTACATTTAATAATTATTATATTACATTAAACATCACTTCCGCATTACACGTTTACGAAAGGTTAAGTTACACTAGTTAAGTCCTTGTCTGATTGACCAGACCATTTAGGGCACCTCATTTCCATTTTCTCCAGCAAGGCCCTTGCATGGATCCAAGGTTAAAATTGTTTGCCCAAAAACCTCTTGGTGTTTCTAGCAACTGATGTTTTTGATCGCTACAGTTTTCTGGTGCTAGAAGGAGGACCTTTTGGTGTCTTTTTCGTGTTTCATGGTAGTCCTACATGTGTTCTATACCCCATCATGCACTAGCATAAACATGACACCCTTTTGCATTTGTTTATGCATTGTGTGATGTATATCAGTCACTCTAACGGTTCCTCTAGAATCCTACAGGATAGAAAGCCTTCGATCGCCGCTTGATCTCTGTGTTTTCTTGTTTACAAACCCTTTTAGCTTTACGGAAATGATTTCCTCAAGCATCGCAACTACTACCTCTAACGTTGAGGTTCCCCTCTCAGTTCAAGGCATCACAGGTGCTGAGCAGCTACCCAGCCCAGTGCTAGGGCCACGTTGATCTCTCAAGATCCAAAATCAATGGCTTAAGGGCTTGGCTCAGTAATACGAGCAGTATAACTTTCGCTGTGCTAAGGTTTAGGCAAATCTACCCTTAGATGCACAAGAACTCAAAGACAAATGTAGCTTTGAGTTCACTTACTGTAATGGGAGGGAATTTATTCCCACTCCTAGCATTTGCATTCCTCTGACACAGATGCATCAGTGGCTCATAGATCAACTGATAGCGGTCATTAGGCCTAGGGAGCTGCGAGACATGGCATCTCATCTTGATGAGACATTCCAAAGTGGGCAAGAGGAACTAGATTCCTAATCCGAGGATGGGGATCAAACTAACCCTACCATCCTTCCTCCCACCCCATCTTTCTAGATAAACCCACTCTCTATCGCCGCTCCCTTTATGATCACATCTGCACCGTTGCAACTTGTGATTTCATCGACAATGGATAGCCATGCCATGCCCTCAGCGTATCAACACACCTACTCCCCTATCTCATTCTTAGCCACTACCCCTTTGAAAACTATTCCTTAGTCCATTCCTGCATCACACCACACACCGATCATCGCTACCCTACCCTACGTTCACACCATACCTACATCGCAAGTTACATGTAGCTTCCGTGTCCATTCCAATGTCTACACCTGTACCACTATCAGTGGAGACCCTAGTCCCATCCACATGGTGGACCCCATTCACTTCTCCTCCTATTTTGCAACCATCATAGATGTCCCACTATGCTTTCCATCAAATGTACCAAGTCCTGCAAATGGTACAACCAAGCATGAGACTATGGTCTGTCCCACCAGCCAAAAAAATGGCCTATCCCATGGCACAACCAGCAGCTATTGCTCCAAGAGCACCACCTACCGGGTGGTGGATAGCACAAGTAGCACCTTTCATAGGGGCCATCCCAACAACACCGCCTATGGGCCAGGTTGCTGCCCCTGCCACGCCACAGATGGAAGCTGCCTCTGTAGCTCCCCAACCATCTGCATCATCCCTGGGTCTGGATCAAGCATTCCAGCTTATCCAGACCCTTAATAAGGAAATCAAACACCTCAAGATTGCTAGATCTAACATGGTACAAATCATGGATTTCTACCATGATGATCCCATTAGCCCAGCAGTCCCCATGCTAACTTTACCCCCTGGGATGCCACTCCCCCATTTTACAAAATACAACAGGGAGGGTGATCCGAACGCACATCTTGTTACATTCAGATATGAGTCCCTTCTTTTGCAACAATGATTGCATACAATCATCCATGTCTTTGCTATGTCTCTGATGGGAAAAGCCCTAGACTGGTACCGCGTGCTTCTGTGCTCCTCCATCTCAACCCTAGAGGAGCTCCTGACCTAGTTTGTAACACGTTTCAAGTATAACTTGAGACCAGAGGTTACACTGGATTAGCTAATGAGCATGAAGCAAGATCCACTAGAATCGGTCCAGAAATTCATACAACAGTGGAGTGCTACCCTTAACGAGATTTGTGAGCTAATCACGAAGGCCCATCTACTGGCCGTCTTTAAGGGTGTAGTGAACAACTTTATTAAGTCCAAAATGTACTATCTTGCTCCACGGACTCTTAGTCAGGCTTTCACCTAGACCAAGAGCATACAAGACATGGTTGAGGTAGGTAAAGACCCGGCCTATGTTGCATACAAGAACATCTTTACGAAGAAGGATAAGGACAAGGGCAAGGCTGCAATAGCCACAGTGGCCACTGTGGCAAATGAAGCCAAACCTAACAACAACAAGAAAAATAAGAAAGCGACCACAATAGCAACTAACCCTGCACCCAACCAGGGCAACGCAGCTCAACCCTCCACTTCTACATCTGAAGCATCCACACCACCCAAGCCAAACATTGAGCATAAAGATCACTCTAAATATACCCCACCGCCCGTCAAGCCTTCAAAACTTCTGAAGCAATTGCTAGCGGTGAGGTATATCCAACAAAAGAGGATGTCAGAGAAATGAGTTAAAAGACATCAACGATAGTGCGAACTCCTTAGGAACCCCTCCTTGGCCTTGCCCAATGAGCCGCTAGTTCCTAAGAATTTTAGGCTGGAGTGGTTCTATGACTACCATCAACAATGTGATCACAAAATGGATTACTACATGGCATTAAAAGATGACATGTAAAGAATGATTGATCAAGGAAATTGTTTTTAGATGAAAGAAACCTAGTGCATCCAAAAAATCAATCTTTGCATGTCTATATGGATCCTCTTAACGCCAACAATGCTAGCTACATTATCAACACCATCGGCATTGACAACAACCCTAAACCGTCCCAGTAGCCATTTGTGGTTCGTGTGCCTCAACATAACTCACCAACACCACCAATCGCTAAGCAAACTCTGTAGCAACCATTTTTCCTTAGAGTCCGTCCCTGGAAATTTTCCCCTACATCACCTATAAGCAAAACAACATCACTCCCACATGCATTAACACCGTTAGTACCATTTGTCATCAGTGGGCCAAGTGATTCAATCGTCCTTGCCCTGCATAAGACAAAACCTTAGCCTTCTTGTCGAAATAAACGAGAAGAACATTTGATAGGTGAGGTGTCAATGGAACGTACCACCCTAGGTACTTCCAAACCTACGCCCTTGCCTTCTGCATCTACATCCTCGTTGCTGAAAGATGACATTGCTGCGCATGCACTGTCATTACCACCTTGCCCAAAAGGGTCTAATCCTAGACCCGAAAGTATCCCTCGGGAAATTTTTCTTCTAGGATGAATGAAAGAGGAGAAAGGAAGTAAAAAAGAAGGTGGCCTAGATCTTTTAAGCACTCTCACTCAGGTCAAGCAGGCTCTGAAACAAAAATACACAAAGTTGAGCTTGTATGACCTGATTATGACTTCTACTGCACACATTGAGTCTCTAGTTTGCATGTTCATGGCAATACCAATTTCTGAGAACATGCCAGCATGAGAAAAAGCGATCCACTCAGTTATGCTTCATTCTGCACCTGCAGAACCACAGCCATCCCAATTGACTTTGTGCTATGATTTCATTAGGGAAGATCTTGAAAAGGGTTAGGTGACTACAACATCTCTTTTCATCATAATTTGGGTTGATCAACATAAGATCTGAATGGTACACATTGATGATGGGGCTACTATGAATGTCATCCCATTCCTTATAGTGGATAAGCTAGGTTTGGTCAACCAAATCAGACCCACGACAATGTCATGCTTAAATTCGTTCAACGAGGCACGAGTTGTGGTGAAAGGTATGGTCCACATTGACTTTGTGGTAGGGGACCATTTCCCCACTAATGCAACATTTATCATGGTGGAAGAGATGCCTGAGTTTAACTTGATCTTGGGGAGTACATGGTTAGCACAACTTAGGGCCATCTCTTTGCCTATACATCAGGAGATCCATCTACCCTATGTAGGTAGGGAGGTGTTAATCCACGGTAACTAGGTAGCAACACAAGTAACAAATAACGTAGATATAGATTAGGGCTCAGAGGTCATAACCTTTGAGAATGAAGTGCTTGTCTCCATAGATACTAACTTCTTACTAAAAGAGCTAGCCCAGCACCCTGGCTCAAAAAACAAAAATGTGTGGGCCGAGTTGCCCATCCAAGTGGAGGGCAATGATGTAGATGAATGCCCTAGAAAAGCGTCTCGGCCTTACACCTCGCCCAATCCATGATGGGTTAGAAAGAAGTTACGCATAGCATAGCAACCCCATTGCTTCTTGCCCAGTTAACATCCTTTGTACTTTTACCGCTTATCGGCTTCGCATTCATCCATCTACGCTAGGTACACCAACTTACTTTTCTAAAACCGTTAACATACCTTCTATTTATGCCATGGCCCGAAATGGCCTAAAACTATATCGCCCCATGGCCCAAAATGGCCTAAAACTAGCGGTGGCCCGAAATGCCCTAAAACTAGCCATGGCCCAAAATGGCCTAAAACTAGTAGTGGCCCGAAATGGCCTAAAACTACGCATGACCTAAAATTTCCAAAAACTAAAATGAAAAACATAGAAACTGATCACATATATAACATATGTAATTCATAAACTAGAGTAGCATCAATCTTGCCATAATCCATCTTTCATTCAAGATTTCACTTAGACAATGTTTGCAATAATTTTACAAAAATAAAAAAATAAAAAAATCAAAATCCCTATTGTCATACGTCATCTTCCCCTGCATCATTTCCCTTTGCATCACTTTCTTTCACATCATCATTTCTGCTCTCTAGGGGGCCTACTTCTTCATCCGAAATCTGCATCATAAACATGAAGTAGTTAGCTATAGTTACACATAACAGGTAGAAAAACATAAACTATTGCATTGTAGAAAGTGACTAACCTGAGACGGCCCTGTGTCTGTCTTAAGGGGTATGCGATCCAATCCAATTCTAAGGCAATGCCAGACCTCCTCCTCTATAATATCTACCCAATGTCTATCTCTTGGTTCAGCGTTTACTATAGCTTTCTCCTTTTCGGTGGCCATCCATCTCGGTGGTCCCATAGAAAAGGGAGTGGTGGCGGTCTCACCTGTGGGAAGATTCACTTCCCACTCAGGTAACTCAGTGACTGTCACTTACTACATGAACTTGTTGTTGGCCTTAGAAGCACCAATGACATCCAAGAATGCTTCATGAGTATACAACTTTACTGAAGCATCCCAGTATTATTTGCGGTAGGTGGCATGTTCTAGTTTATACATATGCTTGTGATTCTTTTCGGATTGCCCCCACTCATAAAATCTAGCGCTATAGTCCTTCCAGTCTTGGTTCTTCTAAGCCAACAAGTCCATATGCATCTACTGCTCAATTATCTCTCGGGTGGCTTCGTTCTGCACAACCATCCAATATCTTGCATAATCTATGATGGCCATGTGCCAATTGCATCGTTGGTATCATGGGCTGGGAGGAACTTGTTCTTGGAACAGAGGTCTCCCACCTTGGCAGTTAGATTGGCATTTTATCTCTCTTGCTTTTGGACCTATTTCCATAGGTCTTCATTCACGTGCCTACACTCCCATAAGGAGCATGTTGAGTGAAACACACATTTGCTAGCCTTGTCGTATATGCGACGAGGCACCTCGGTCACTTCAGGTGGGAATGTAGGCATGATGTCCACCTTTACTGCTTGTTTCAAGTCCCACTTGAGGTGAGATGCTGTTATCACATGTAAAAGTACATTAGTCATAGTAGTGTAGCAAAGTTTGGCAATTCAAGAAGTCTAGCGTAGCAAGCTAAAAGCTTAGTGTAGCCACTTTACTTACCCACTTCTAGATTGACCTGTTTGAGATGGCCAATCATGTCGTCAACAACCCCCTGCATGAATATAATCTTATCAGGGGTCTCGGCCCATGGTTCCAGTTGGATCAAGGAAGGTCTTGCAGTGTCAACAACAGTGTCTTCCATATAACCAAGCACGTCAATCATGACCAAGGTGGACTATAATAAAGTCGGTAAGTAACACAAACAATAGTGTAAAGGCTCCTACCCAGCAAACCCTTAGGGGTGATAGCAAAGGGGGGGGGGGGATCACCCATCAACATACTATTGAATATATAGTCAAACGCACCAGCATCTAGTTGTAGCTCCCCTCCTTGCTACCTTAAGACTATGGTAGCACCCTTCGTGTTCATCTGCTTCTCCGATGCTAAAATGTACTTAGCAAAAGGATCATCAGTAGAGGCTCCTTCCTCATTGACACATGCTTTCTCTTTATTCACTAGGGCCTTTCTTTTTAAGGCACCGGTATCCTCCTCATCAGTGGGGGAATCCTCCTTATTAGCCGAAACATCCCCCTCATCGACAGGGGAATTTTCTTTGTCGACAAGAGCCCCTTCCTTCATGGCAGGGGTCGCATCTCTCTTGACCAAGGCCCTTCCCTATGTGGCCAAGGCCCCCACATCTTTATTAGCTGCCCCCATTTTGGGGGCTGACACCACTTCCTCACCTTATTCTTCTTATTCTTCTTCCTCTGACAACAAAGTAAGTTCACATTAGGCCATAGCGTATTAACTCAACATCGATGCTACGCTATGCTACACTACCTAGTGGATCATAGCGTAGCAAGAATTAAACAAATAAGTGAAGAAACAAGCAAAACAATAAAGGAATTTACCAATGGGGGGCTATATCCTGCGTAGCTTGAACTGCAACGTCCGCCCCTCTTCTTCTTCCGTATGGTGAGGCTCCTCAACTGGATGAGACCTCTTTTGCTGCAACTTGGTGGCCACCATCTCCATGATGAGGCGTTTCCCCTATGATATGCTACCCCTAGTACCAGGGGGCACCTCTCCCATGCTATCTTGGCCATGGAAGTTGCAAACCACCTGATCCTTAGTCATCATGTAAAATGACTACCCAATTACTTCTGGGGGATCCTGGGCTCGGGTGGTTTGGAAGACTTGGCAGATCCATGGTTTGGAAATCTGGATACGATCTTGCATAACCTAGACTCTGTTCTCATAGACCACCAAGAAGTCCACGAAATGCCTCAAGCAAGCTATGTAAAAGGCATGATGCACATTGAAATAGGACTCATGCTTCTTATGAAGCTTGACCATTTTAGCTTGTTTGCCTTTGCAGAGATGACTAGCCTAGTTGTAATAGGCCCCCTCTTCCATGACCTCCCTCATAACCCAAGCTTGCTTAATCCCAATGATCTTTCCTTGGGAAAGTAGCTTGGGGAAAGCATAGGCACAGAAGATGGGGTAAATGTATTTGGCTACTTTCAGCTTTGCTTTTTCCTTAAGGATCCCCTTTCACCCTTTCACCACCTCTAGCCACTCCTCAATGTCCCTCTAATTGTTCACCTCTTTTTTGGTCTTTTCCCCCATGGGGAGACCATCAGAAGGGACATCGAAGAGGTCCACAAATAGTTGGTCATTGATTTCAAGGACCACTAGCACACTGTTCATGGGTGTGTGGAAGCGGTCTTTCTTTTCAGAAAATGAGTCTGCAGGGATGCTTGGGTTCATGGCTAGGAATAGGTCCATGAGTCTAGCATTCTAAATGTGGTTGGTCAGTGATTCTAGGGCCCCGTTGCAAAGCTAGCATCGAGTCTTGTCTACCTTCCCATACTTGAAGTAGATGTTGGCCTCTTGATACCTGGAGGTGATGACCATCACCTCCTCGGACTTCTTCTCTGCTATAGTAGTTTGCATAAGGAAAAAAACCAAAAAAAAAATTAGATAAAAGAAAAAATAGCATAAAACAAGAGCAACACTTAAACATGCAAGCAACTCACTATTTAGCTTACCAGGTTTAAATAGCGATGGGAATGGTGAAAGATCCACCAATACATCTTCAACGGTGATCGGCCTAAGGGATTCCCAATCCCCATCCAACCAACCAAACTTCTTGCATCTATCATAGAGTTGGGAGTACCAAGTTGGGTAGGTTTTACACTCACCCCTGCATTGGCCTATCACACCTATGTGCATATTCTCAGCAGAAGAAAACTCCCGTAGTGTCATCTATGCTAAGGTCAACACATCCGTGTCACCATGAAGTCCATTCTTTTTGATAAAAACCCTAGTAATAAAAACACGCTGTTAACATTCACCTAGCGTAGCACGTATTGCATAGTGTAGTGGAATATGTTTATAGAACTCACCTGTCATTACAGTAAATGGTTCATGGTGGGTTTTGAAAATAAGTTCCCATGTGGTGGGCAATAAACAAAGTATTGTACAAATGGTAGCAATTGTATTCGGGCATCTCCCAGACCTAAGCTAGATGCCTCAAATTTTTTGGGTGCTAGCTGGATCCTTCTCCCTACCTGCTCCTAAATGCTCCATCTGTTAAAAATCTCAGAATACTCCAATTTTCCCCAAGCAATAGAGTTTCTATCTCTACGACTGCTACCTCCTCTGATAAGTGTGACCAAACGATCACATTGAAGTGTTGGAGAAGAAATTGTAGGAAGTCATGTGCGCCTTCCTAGAACCAGACTGCCTACTACCCCACATGCACATGGGGTGGAGGAACATTGGCCACCAGTTCGCTTAGGTAGCACAGGACCCCTATGATTTCTAGGACAATTAAGATTAGCCTTAGCATCATCCTACATAACACAATTGCAAATGTTAACGTCATGTTTGAGTGGGATTTGCATATTGCGTAGCAGAATTAGCAGTTAGCAGATAGCGTAGCATGACTCTCTCCATGCATGTAGCGTAGCCAGAAAAAACCACGAAGGCAATAGCATAGTAATGAAAAGTTAAACACAAATCTTTTGATATGAAATAATTTAATGTGCTACACTAGTTTCAAAAAATATTCTTCCTGATGAAACGATTTGCATTACGTCGTGATAGACACGTGTTACACTGTCAAATCACATGTATGGCCAAACCCTCCTAAGGGTCGTATGCTATGCTATTCGCATGTTAAGTTGTTAAAATCCCCTAAGCTTCTGCAACAACCTAGCCATGACAATGGCAGTTTAGAAAACACTACATGCAACCTTGGCATAGCATCTGTACACCCGTCATAGCCGAATCGGCAACAACGAAGGTGTAATGGCCAAAATAACAACAAAACGATGATAGAAAATGCAGATTGCATAATAAAAATTGTAGAAATGAAAACAGAGAAAGTAGAAGCAATAACCATAGCATAGAAAAAAAAGGGGAATAGCATAGTAACTTATCGGGCCAATGGGGTATCCTCTTGCACCATAATGCGCACCTGCGACACATGCCCTAGGGTCTCTTTCACTTCGTCCACCTTGGCGAGTGCTAGGTGTTTGCATTCTCTCTTGGGAGCCATCGTTTCGGTTGCTAATTCTTCCTTGGATGCTATGCTAAATCACCTTACTCTTAGATAGCACAATCGGTCTACACTCTGAATGTAGGCTCTATGCTGGTATGGTGAAAATGACAAGTTTATTGGGGGTAAACCCCTATTTATAGCTAAAACAGTGAAAAATAACTTATTATTTTCTCTCCTCAATTAATGAGGGACTTCTGTATAATGTAGCATTCCCCCATAGCATAGCAGCACTGTTTGTGTTATGGTAGGTAGGCCCGACCAAAAACTTCGACCCACTTTAAACTAGCTGTTGGCCTTTACAAAACTAACTTAAACTTATAGCTTCGAACTTTTACATCCAGACAGTCCACAAATACCTTAAACTAGCAAATTCTAATCCACATCCTCTATCAAGTTAATGGTCCGCAAAGACATTAAACTAGCAGTTCTAACACGTAGCTTCGATCTCGTTAGCTATCCGTAAAGACCTTAAACTAATACTTCGTAGTTTCATTAGAGTAGCCTATTAGCAGTCCGTAAATACCTTAAACTAATACTTTTAATTTGTGAATCTAACCCGTTAGTGGTATGCAAAGACCTTAAACTAGCATTTTTACATTTTTGCACCCAGGAAATCTACTATGACTTTAAACTAGCAAGTTGCAAATTTTGCATCATATTTTATAGTTATTTCAATTGTTCACATATCATTGTTGCTTTAAAAATGCTTACTATGCACTGTTGCTACAAATAGATATCCCTTGACTAGGAATTCATCTCATTGTAGCAAGTTGAGCAAGAATGGAAATACATCATGATCTTTCTTCACCTCTAACACTAATAGTTCCACATGGCAAGCTTGCAAGAAAACTAAACCCAGAGTCAATAGACTGGAATTCACCCAAAGAAAGCACTATAGCGTCCTTAGAAACATCCCTAGACTAGCCTGAAAGTTTGATCCAAGCCTAGATTTAGAGGCTAGGGATGTAACTGAGGACCCTCTCATTAAGACACCTATGACCACATCCAATGGGGAAATTAAAATGTTAAAGCTTAGCTCCATCCTAGGTTCAAAAATGCACAAATATGTAGCCAAGGTACTGTAGAATAACATCGAAGTATTCACATGGTCTTCCAACGACATGCGAGGTTTAGATTCGAGGCTCATACAACACAACATTATCTTAGATCCACGGATGAAAGCAGTTAAGCAGAAGGCTCACAAGATTAAACCAGAGATTACATTAGCCATACGGGATGAAATCACCAAGCTCTATCAAGCTGGTTTCATCTGGGCATTTGATTACTCAGAGTGGGTGTTAAACATCATTATGGTTTCTAAGAAAATAGGAGGAATATAAATTTGTATAGACTTCTAGGATCTGAACAAAGCCATGATCAAAGATGATTTCCCACTTCTGAGTATCGATCAACTACTCTATTATCCTTCATGGATGATTTCTCTAGCTACAACCAAATTCATATCAACCCAAAGCATCAGTTGACAACAACCTTCATGACCCCATGGGGTACTTTCTGTTATACTATGATGCCCTTCGGGATCAAGAATGCCAAAGAAACCTACCAAAGAGCCATGACATACATCTTTAATGAATACATCTTAGAAATGCTGAATGACTACATCGATGACATAGTAGTCAAATCTAAAGAGGCTGCTGACCATCCCAATGATCTAGGTGTAGTCCTCAAGCATTGCCAGATGCATGATTTATGCCTTAACCCAAAAAATTTTCTTCGGGGTGAGGACTGGACACATGTTAGAGTTTGTAGTATCAAAGGCTAGAATACGAGTGGACCCTGACAAAGTTAAGGCCATAGTTAATCTAGCGCCACCTAAAAACCTTAAAGAATTTTGCAGGTTACAAGGTAGGGTACAGTTCATTAGGAGGTTTATAGTGAAGTTGACTAACAAGTTACACCCCATGCAACATCTACTGAAGAAGGGGGTTAACTTCGAATGGACAACACAATGCCAACAAGGATTTGATGATCTAAAGAAAGAGATTTTACACCTCTCGACTGTGTACCCACCGTAGAGGGATAAGACTTTCTTCATCTATCTTGCCATCTCAAACCTATCTATCATGGCACTGTTATGTTAGAGAAGAGACGACAGCTCTACCATTCAAGTGTATTATCTAAGTGATGCATTAATAATGTATGAGGAAAAATACAATGATGTGGAGAGAAACTGCCTTACTTTAGCCTTTGCATTAAATAAATGGAGGCATTACTTGTTTCATAGCAAGGTTAACATCGTTTGCAAGAGTAATGTAATATGGGCTATCACAAATAATTTGTATGAGAGTAGCAGGATAGCCCAGTGGAAAGCCATAATAGTGGAATTCGATCTACATTATGTGAGCCAATCATCGACAAAGGGCCAAGCTATGGCAATGTAACTTATGACCTCACCCATCGACGATCGGGAAATCATAGATCCTGAATTCCGCGACGAGCATGTTAGCACTATCAACGCTGTCCCATCACATCTTGAAGCTACTTTGCATTTTGATGATGCCTTGACCACACTAGGAGGTAGTGCAACTACCGTCATTACGTTCCCCTTCAGGGAAATGCAACGATTTGCCTATCGTTTTGCGTTCCTTTGTACAAACAACGTGGCAGAGTATGAAGTGTTGCTTAGGGGCCTCTTGGTAGCCCAAGCATTAAGCATTCAACACCTAGCGATTCATGGTGATTCACAACTTGTTGTGAATCAAATCACTAGGGTCTACACCTGCAAAGCTACAAATCTATAGCTCTATTATGACTTAGTGAAAGGTTTGCTCAAATAGTTTACAACAACGAACGTTCAACACGTGTCGTGCAATGAAAACACTGTAGCAGATGCCTTGGCCACCCTAGTGTTAAATGTGCGACCACACCTATTTGCAAGTTTGTTAGCTTCAATTACTGAGTGTACGGAGCCTATCACTCAGGCAGTACACATAGCCTCTATTAGCACTGCAAAGACCCAAGAGTGGTATGCCAACATTAAAGCCTACCTACAATATGATGAGCCCCCAAGCGGATTGACATCTACCTAGAGAAATGCGATCTGCAAGCTTGCTCGGAAATATGTGCTCATGGGAGACAATGCCTTGTGCAAATGCTCCTATGATGGGATATTGTTGGCATGCATAAACTAGGAGCAAGCGTAGAAGGTAATTAATGAAGTACACGAAGGACTATGTGGTGGACACATAGCACTTAGGGCCATGGCTGCAAAAATTAGATGCCTAGGGTACTACTGGCCTCACATGGAGTGTGATTGCCTAGCCAAATTCAAGACTTGTGATAAGTGCAAAGATATGCAAATCTTATACACGTTTTGCCTATAGAGTTGCATCCAACACAGATCACCTGGCCTTTCATGCCTAAGTCTTTCGCAGGACATAGCTTCATCATCACCACTATTGAGTATTTTACAAAGTGGGTGGAGGCTATTCTCCTAAGGAAGACAACATCCCAGCAAGTTTTCCACTTCATCTTAGACAACATCGTGATAAGGTTTGGGGTTCCCATGATTATTGTGACTAACAACGGGCCACAATTCAGTAGTGTGGAAACCAAAACCTTCTACAGCAATCTTGGCATTAGGAAATCGTTCTCCTTGCCATACTACTCGTAGGAAAAAGAACAAGCAAAAGCTATGAACAAGTCCATCATCAACTTACTTAAGAAAATGCTTAACAATAGCAAGAGGTGATGGCATGAGCAAATCCTCTATGTGCTATGGGCTTATAGGATGACGTGCAGGATTATAAGAGGTAAGATACCTTATAGTCTTATTTATGGATTTGAAGTAGTGTTACCTCTTGAGTTGCAGGTACCATCACTTCAAATGATCCTATCGAACGTCGTGAGTGAAGCCTAGAACAACGAGTCGAGGATCATTGACCTCGACTTCATAGAGGAGGAGCATGCACAGACACTTGATCGCATAGAGCATTATCAAAACAAAAAATGGTAGAAGCATCATGCAAACTCATGTCAATGGTCGATAAAAAAGGGGGACCTCATTCTAAAGGCTTTCCGTGAGCATGTGAACAAATTCTTAGCAAACTGGAAAGGTTCATTCATGGTCACAAAAGCCTCTAGGAACAGGGCCTTCAAGCTAGTAGACATGGATGGCAATGAGTTCACAAATCCTGTGAACCACTCATATCTCAAGCCATACTACATTTGAAGAATGAGCAAGGTAAGTAATCATCTGCTATAATGTAAAATTGGCAAAGCTCATCCACTACGATGTAAAACTAGCAAAGCTTGTCCACTACAATGTAAAACTAGCAAAGCTCATCTGCTACGATGTAAAACTTGTAAAGGTAGTCTACTATGACTATAAATTGGCATAGACTATCTACCATGACGTAAAACTAGAAAAGCACATCTACTATGACATTAAACTGGCACAGATGGTCTGCTATGACTTTAAACTAGCCTATCCATCGTCCGCTACGATGATAAACTAGCACAATGATCTGCTATGACCTTAAACTAGTGCACCATAGTCTATTAAGACCTTAAACCATCACATCAGATAGTCTACCAAGACTTTAAACTAGGTTCATGACACATCTCCAGTGTGCATCCATGAATCATCAAACAATCAAGTGTGCACACTGCCAACATGGGGTGGGATGTTGCATTTCCATAATGTAATTCATGATGCTAAGAAAACACCCTCAGGAATATGTGCAATGCCACTACCCCTGGCATCTTGTTGATNATAAGAAAACACCCTCAGGAATATGTGCAATGCCACTACCCCTGGCATCTTGTTGATCCTCTGGAGATGTCTTCTGACATCTTGCTGACCTTTTGGCGCTACTGCCACCACGGCTCATCGCCTTAGCAGTAGCTTCACTGGTTAGCACCTACTGTTGGAGTTCCAGCACTATTGTGGCCCAGCCACAATGTTGCTATCCTCCGTCCCCCACCAGAACCTGAGCCCAAAAGATGTTTAGCTATTGTGTAGCCCATTTCATAGCTGAACTGCATAATTTTTTCCTTGGGTGAGAACTCTTGAGCACTTGCAACATCGCAATTCCTAGCTACCTCGGTGCCTGCCTCTCCACTTTGATGCTACCAAGGCCACTATTGGCCTTTCTGGTTTGGATGCCACATGCCTCAGTAACAATGTCTAGTGTTCTAGTGGCATCCAAAGCAAGAAAGACCTTTGCCTTTGTTTCACTTGATGGTTGCTTCCTCTGGTTTTCTCTCTATTGTGTTTGTAGGATATATACTAGATGGGTATTGGTCAGAGGTGCATTTCGCCATGGAGGAAGGACACTACATAGTTCCAAGGTGGTCGTTATAACTAGCTTAGCCACTTCAAAGTGCATATCCTATCCTCTCCCTCAACATCATTTACCTCATTCCTTACACCCACAACTCTCACTCTCACCTCTTTTACAAATTTTCCTGATGCTTGCAAAGCCCTCGCATATGCCCAACTGCAAAGTCCATGATGCATGTAACGTAGCTCACTACATGGAAAGCATCTGTAGGCAGGTTAAAGCCCCACCTAGATGTAACGCAACTCATCTTGGGAAAGAAACGCCTATCTTGTGACAAGGTTGGTTGCAAATGTAAATGGTAGAACAACAAAAGAAAAGGTGTAAAATAGCAAAAGCTCATAGAGAAAAAAAAAGAGTGTGCCTAAAACAAATGGCACATCAGATGTTTCATAGTGACCCTATCTAAGCATTCCGATAAGACGTCAAAGGTTAGCAAAAGCAAAGATGACCATGCAAATAACTCCCTTACAAGCATTCTGACGAGGGACCTTGCTAAGTTTCATATTTACCATTTTTTTGAACCTCCTTCCCCTCGCTTAACCCTTTCCTCTTTCCTTGCATAGCCAATCCAACACACTTAAAGCATAGCTAAGAGACATCTCGACGATCATTAAGGAGCGATGTTAGCATCTTATCTTTCATGGTATTTCGTATTATTTATTGGCATCTCTCAGGTCCGTCCTTTAGACATCGACAAAGAGGGGCTAATGAAACACCCTAAAAATTTTGAGGCACTCTTACTTCTCCAAGATCTTGGAAATGAGGCAAAAAATTCCACAAGTGTAAGACTCATGATAGTTTAGCAGGAAATGAATGCACTGAGTTTAGACTGTTTAGTTCAAAAAAATTTCTACCTCTAGAGCTTACAGACTCGATGGACTCTCTGGCCTGCCCACCTGGGTGTTTCACCTAGCTGACAATTTGTTTAGAGACCATGCTTGGAGTTGTTAGCGGTCCTTAGGATGCACAAAAGACTAGTTCATGCAAGAAGGGCACTAGAGGTAGACCGTATAGTCTGAAAAATTTTCTATCACCCAGCCTAACAAGCTTGCTACACCCTTTAGCTTGCCCAGCTTGATGCCTAACCTAGTTGACGGTGTACCTAGGGACCATGATAGGAGTTGCCAAAAGTGTTCAAGATGAGTGAAATAGTTCAACAAGTTTTCCAACTGTGAGACCTACTATGCTACGCTACGCTGCACAGCATAGAAGGCCTTGAGGAGAATAAACAAGCATCAAAGATGCAGTTGCCAATAACTTGGCCAACAGGGTACCTACCCCATTTCATCCTTGAAGAATGAACAACGTGATGCAACAAAAATGTGATAAATTTTGTCAAGGATACTCTTGATTTGAGAGCTATGCTATGCTATGCTACATAGCGTAGCATAGTGTAGTAGGATTCTACTGTGGCAATGCTTCCATAGAGACTCATTTTGGCAAAGTGAACATATTCACCCCTGCCTTAACCATCAATCATGCTTGTTTTTCTATCACACCAAGACATGATCATCATTCCATGAAAAAATGTTTGCAAAATGAGTCAAAATCCAAGCAACACAAGGTGCTACACTGTGCTATGCTACGTAGTATAGCATAACGTAGCAGGGATAGAACGCACAAAGGTCCTTTACCAAGTGGTTCCAGCAAGATAATTGCACTTGGCCACACTTTGGCCTCCAAGACTGCCTGTCCCACTTCGTCCTTGAGTCGCAAGAAATGTTTCTTGAAAAAGCACTGTAGATCAGACAGGAATTCATGTCACACTGACTGCTATGCTGTGCTATGCTACATAGCGTAGTAGGGACACAAAGCCTAAAAGTATCCCAAGGATGAACTTCACAGGTCCTAGGACCTTTCAACATGGAAAGCAGGGTTACCAATTATTGCAATTGCTTGCCTAGCAGAGTATTTTTGATTTTCAGGAAAGTTTTTATTTCAAGACAGGTGGCTACACTACACTACGCTATGCAATGTAGTGTAGCATAGCATGAAGGTATCTATGCTACACCAATATTCTAGGTAGCATAAACAATGTAAAACTCACATGGAAGCATCAGGATGTCTTCGGTTAGCTCCAAAACCTCTTCGCAATGGTCCTTCCCATCTCGACATCTCTTCAATAGATAGGATCAGCAAGTTTTCTTTGTTTTGCACTCTCTTGATTGCTCCCAAAGTTATCCCTACACTTGACCCTACTCAAAAGAGTATGGAAGATGTAGTCTTGGAGCATAGGCTCCACTTTGAATTCATTATTAGCATTTTTTATAACAAACATGGTAGTTCCCTAGACTCTAGCACACATAGCTTGAACAATATGGTCACATCACAGTAGGTTTTGTGTTTAGCATTACATCTGTAGCATAGCATGCCAATGTAACACTATAGCACAACACCACACAGCAGCATGGCACATTCACATTCGCACCCTATGGGACGTAGGACACATGGCATCCAAATGATATTTTTCTCCTAATCTTGGCTCTATAAATACCCTAGAAAATAGCATTCAAAGTGTTGGCTTTTACGCTTGACTTCTAGCATTTTCTAGCTTTGCAGTTGGCTTCCTGGAGATTAGCATTTTTTGGCATTTTGGCTTTCTAGGGATTGGCTTTGGCGAAAAGACTAGCAAGCGAGAGGTTAACAAGTAGAAAACACCAACAGTAGCACCTCCTAATCACTTCTTGCCCAGCAAGCACCAGTTCATCAGTCCTTGTTAGTAGGCCATTGGTAGTAGTCCAAGACCTGTGACCATACTATTCTGTTGTAAGCTGTGCCTGTCCAGACTATGGATCAACTATACATCTTCAGCCAAACAAAGATCAAATCTCCCAATCTTGGGGTGGTGCACTCTCTCACTCAAGCTTGTTTCATTTTGTTTTGCTATCACCATATTTTTCATCATTTCTTATCAACTTACGCTTATCACTTAAGTTATACATAAAATCTTTAAAAAAACTATTCATGAAAGGTTAGTCTACAACAATTAAGTCCCTATTTGATCGACCAACCGTTTAGGGCACCCCATTTTCATTTTTCTCTAGCACATCCCTCACGCAGATCTGAGGTTAGGTTATACACCTAGTAACCTCTTGGTGTTCTAGCCATCGACATTTTTGATTGCTACAATTTTTGGCATGAGAAGAAGGGCCTTCTTTGTGCCCCTTTCTTGCTTCATGGGTAATCTTGCATGCTCTCTTTACCCCATTACCTACTAGCACAGATGTAACACCCTTGTGATTATCTACGCATTGGGTGATGTAAACTCGTCACAACGATGATTCCTCTGGAGCCTAGTAGGATGAAAGCCTCCAACCACTTACTATACCATGTTCACTCTATTAACTACGCTATGTTGCCTTTGTCTCATGTGGCATAGCAAACCTCTCAGTATAGTAGTCCTTCTTAGTGTAGCAAGTGTAACAGTGAAGGAAGCCAACTTATAATACTCCTTACTGTATCTAGTTTCAACATCTCTCTTCTACAATTACTATTTTGCAACAAAAAATGATTCCCATGACCATTTCCATTCCCACCTTAAACCTGGAGGTGCCCTACTCTATCCAAAGTATGAGAAGTCCTAAGTAACTACCTAGATTAGTGTTGATGCAATGATAGACCCTTAGGTTGAGGCACCTTTCACCCAAGCATTTGGCATAAGATGAAGAGTGATATGATTTCCTCTTTGCAAAAGTCCAAGAGAATCTACACTTAGAGCACCAGGAACTCAAGGATAAATGTAACTTCAAGTTTCTCCACTGGAATGGAAAGGAGTTCATCCTTGCTTCTGATGTCACCAACCCGCTAATTGAAGCGTATCAATGGGTGTCAAACCAACTGATGCGAGTGAGTAGGTCTAGGAAACAGGACACAGTGTCCCACTATGATGAAGCATTTCAAGATGGGTAGGAAGACTTAAACTCCCACTCTGAAGGTGGTGGCTAGATCTACACCATGACCATCCCTTCCACTACTATCCTCTAGTCAAACCTGCTCTTCTCTTCTACCTCCTTCATTGTCACCACAACCCTATCACAACCCATACCATCTTAAGTAATGGGAAGCCATCCCATGTTTTCAACCAATCAACACATTGTTCCTTCAAATTCGTTTCCAGTCCCTGTCCCTTCCCAATCTGTTCTAGGATCATACCCAACATTAGTCATAACTACACTTCCATACATGCACACTGTCATAGCTACAACTGCATGTGATTTTTTCTCTTGTTCCCTCATCTACATCCATCCCACCACCAGTAGCAGACCCACTCTCAACCACGTGGTGGATGCCAGCTGCTTCTCTTCCTACTGCATAACCCTATCAGATGTTGTATTACGTGCAACCCCAATTGTACTAAGTCCTGCAGGTGGTGCAACCAAACACAGGGATATGGGCCACCCCATGAACTAGGCAAGTATCCAACCCCATGGTGTCAGTAGTGGCTGTCACCCCAACACCACCATCCACTGGGTGGTGGACCACCCAAGTAGCACCACTTATTGGAGCAGCCCCAACAGTGCCTCCCATGGGATAGGCCACCACCCCAATAGTGTCATCCATGATGGTTTCTCAGGTAGTCATAAAACCGTCTACAACATCCCCAGGTCTGGATCAAGCCTTGCAACTCATCTAGACCCTCACTAAAGAAATCAAACAGCTGAAGGCCATTAGTTCCAAGATAGTTCAATTCATGGACTTCTACCATGATGAGCCGATCAGTCTAGCTATCCCCATGCTCATGCTTCCCCCTAGGGTGCCACTCCCCTAATTTACAAAGTACAATTAGGAGGGTGACCCAAACGTGCACTTAGTAATGTTCAAGTTTGAATCTTTGCTATTGTAACCATGGCCTCACACCATCATCCACATCTTTGGCATGTCTCTAATAGGAAAAGCTCTAGACTAGTATCGTGAACTCCCATGTACCTCCATCTCAACCTTAGAGGAGCTGCTAAGTCAGTTTATGACCTGCTTCAAGTACAACTTGAAACCAGAGGTCACATTAGACTAGATCATGAGAGTTAAGAAGGACCCGCTAGAATCTATGCAAAGATTCATATAATGGTAGAGGACAACATTAAACAAGATACGTGAACCAATTACCAAGGCATACTTGTTGGCCATATTTAAGAAAGTAGTAAACAACTTCATTAAGTCTAAGCTCTACTACCTAGCCCCGCGTTCCCTCAGCCAAGCCTTTGCTCAAACGAAGAGCATCCAAGATGCAGCCAAAGCTAGTATGGATCTAGCCTTTTTCACCTATAAAAATTCACACATTAAGAAAGATAAAGAGAAGGACAAGGCTACAACAACAATAGTGGCTACTGTGGCCAAAGAAACCAAGCCCCACAACAGAAACAACAAAAAGGCTACTATAACACCCAATGCTCACGCTAACACCACACCTGGCTCTAGTAACACAAGACAGTCCTCAACATCAACACCTGTGATGCCAACCTAGACAAGGCCCAACTTTGAGCACAAGAATCACTCCAGGTATACCCCCATACCCATTAAGCCTTCAAAACTTTTGAAGTAACTATTGGGAGCTGTGTGTATACAACATAAATCGATGTCAGACGAGGAAACCAAATGCCATCAAAGGTACTATGAAGTTCTACAGAACCCCTCCTTGGCTATTCCTAACAAACCTCTAGTGCCTAAGAATTTTAGGCTAGAACATTTTTGTGACTATCACCAACTGTGTGGTCATGATACAAACTACTATTTAACATTGAAAGATGATATCCAACACATGATTGATTAGGGTAAGCTAGTCCTAGATGAGAGCAGTCCCATCTACCCAAAAAACCAATCAATGCATAATTATAAAGACCCCGTCAATGCTAACAATGCTAGTTACAAAATCAACACTATCGGCATTGACAATAACCTTGAACCACCATAGCAACCATTCATGGTGCACGTGCCTCCTCGTAATGCAAAAACACTAACAACAACAACATTGCAAGCCCCATTTTTCCTTAAAGTTCCTCATCAGACATCCCCCTCATCCTTTGTGCTCATAGTTTCACTATCGCACATGCCAACACAACAGGCACAATTTGTCATTAAGGTGCAAAAACATCCAAGATCCTCTACCACCCAAAGCCAAGCAACAAAAACTACACCACAGCCTCTTCATTCAAAAAAGCATGAAGAGAGTTTAGTAGATAAAACATCTAGGGAACACACTACGCTAGGTCCCCCTAAGCCTACCCCCTTGTTTGCAGTCCCTATGACCTCTTCGTCATTAGTTGTTGGTGGCAGCGTACATACACAATCGATGCTCGTTGAGCAAAAAAAGCTAGTTAGCTAGCCCAAAACCACTCCCCCTCAAGAGATTCTTCTTCTAAGATGAATAGAAGAGGAAAGGTTTAGAAAACAACAATATGGTAGGTAGGACTTTATCAATGCCCTTACACAAGTCAAATAGGCCCTGAAGTAGAAAAACACAACTTTAAGCCTGTATGACCTAATAATGACTTCCACGGTGCATCGTGAGGCCATGGTTCACATGTTACCATCTATCCTAGTTAACAAAAACATGTTGGCCAAAGAGAAAGAAATCCATGCTATCACGCTTCCCTCTATGACTAAAGAACCATGGACAGCACACTTGACATTTCAAAATAAGTCCATTAAGGATGACCCTGAAAAGGGTTAGGTGACAATAGCACCCATGTTCATCATAATTTGGGTTGGCTAGTACAAGATTCAAAGGGTACAAGTTGACGATGAGGCTGCTACCAATGTCATTCCATTTCCCATAGTGGACAAATTGGGCTTGGTTGATCAAATCAAACCCACAACAACTTCCTACCTGAAATCATTCAATGGGGCATGTGTGGTGGTAAAGGGAACTATCCACATTAAGTTTGTGCTAGGGGACCAGTTCCCCACAAGCATGGTCTTCATTGTGGTGGAAGAAATGCCCGAGTTCAACCAAATATTAGGGAGGTCATGGTTAGCACAATTAAGGATTGTCTCTTCACTGATACATCAAAAGATCCACTTACCCTATGTGGGCGAGGAAGTGGTGATCTATGGTGATGAAATGGCTGCCCAAGCCATAAACAACATTGACATGGATTAGGATTTAGAGATAGTAATCATTGAGAACAAAGCATCTATTCATGTTGAAACCCCTTGCTTGATTGATGAGCTAGCCAAAAATGCCAACTCAGATAAAGAAACTACATGGGCTAAGTTGCCTTTTTAGACAGTAGACAATGACATAGAAGAATTGTGTAATTATACAATGACAACAAAGCCTCTCGACCATATGCTTCTCCTAGCCCACAATGGATTAGGAAATAATTGTGTAATTAGAGATTACCTCTAATTCAATTCCATAAATACTTGGCTTTAACATTTTTTATCTCCTTCCATCTCATTTTTAGCATCACGTTCACTATTTGCATTATGTTCATATTTTAGCATCATGATCACTGTTTACATTGTTTTAATTATTTACATCATGTCTACTATTCATATTTGCATTGTGTCTACTATTTAAATTATGTCCACCATTTACATCATGGTTGTTGCTTGCATTAATTATCTACCACCTGGCCTAAAATGGCCTTAAATAATTCCCATAGCTCAAAATGGCCTTAAACTATTCCCATAGCTCGAAATGACCTTAAACTAGCACCATGGCCCAAAATGGCCTTAAACTATTGCCATGGCACGGGATGGCCTTAAACTAGCACCACGAACCAGAATGGCTTAAAACTAGCAACAGCCTGAAATGGTCTTAAATTAGCACCATGGCCTGAAATGGCCTTAAATTATTCCCACGGCTTGGGATGGCCTTACACTAGCACCATGGCCCAGAATGGCCTTAAACTATTCCCATAGCCCGAAATGGCTTTAAACTAGCACCATGGCCTGAAATGGCCTTAAACTATTGCCATGGCCCAAGATGGCCTTAAACTAGCACCACAACTCAGAATGGCCTAAAACTAGCAATGGCTTGAAATGGCCTTAAACTACCATCATAGCCCGCTAAGGCCTAAAATTGGCAATTCCACTTCTCAAAAAATAGACAAAAATAAAAAATTTCATCATTAAGAAATAGCACGAAATGGCCTTAAACTAAAACAAGAGTCCCTCAAGGGGCCCAAACACATTAAAAATAATAATAATAACAGATTAACCAAAATGAAATAAATTGTTTCACATTATGTTCTTTATCAGATTTCAGTCCATACAATAATGTTCACAAAAAATAAAAATATTTTGCTGCCATGCTATAAGTCCTCATTAGCATCATCATTTCCTGTTCCACTAGGTTCTGCACCTCCATTCAGATCCTGTGTAATACACAAACAATAAAATAATAAATCAAAATTATGAAAAGGGTTTCATAAAATAAAATGTGACACAATAAATAATGACTAACTTGAGATGGCCCCACATCCATTTTGGAAGGTATCTTATCCATGCCAACTGCTAGACATTTTAGGATCTCCTCCTTGATGAGGTTGGCCTAATTTTCCTCCTCCAAATCAATGATTGCCGTAACCTTCCCTTTCTTCATAGCTGTCCATCTGGGTGGTACTGGGGAAAAGGTGGCGATGGTGGTCTCCCCAGCAAGTAAGGTCATTTCTCTTTCAGGAGACTCACTGATCACCACCTATTGCAGGAACTTCTCGTAGGCCCTAGAAGTGTCAATGACATCGAGGAATAGCTTATGGGTATGAAAATCAATGGAAGCATCCCAATATTATTTATGATAGATGGCATGTTCCATTTTGTACATGTGCTTCTATTTCTTTTATGCTTATCCCGATTCGTACACCTTTGCACTATAGTCTTTCCAGTCTTGGTTCTTCTGGGCTAGGAGGTCCATCTGCATGCGTTGTTCAATAATCTCATGAGTGATCTCACTCTTACTCCATACGACCATCCAGTATCTTGCATAGTTGATCATAGTCATATGCCAACTATCGTCGCAAGTGTCATGGGCCAATAAAAACTCATTTCTGGACCGAAGGTCCTCGCACGCAGTGGCTTGGTTGGCCTTCTCTTTCTTATGTTTTTCCACCCTCCTCTAGAGGTCCTCATTGACACACCTACACTCCCATAAAGAGTGTGCTGAGTACAATGCACATTTACTGGTTTCCTCGTATATTTGACAAGGCATCTCAGCTACCTCTGGAGGAAGTTCAGGCACTGCATCAACCTTGAGCACTTGTTGGGGATCCCACTTGAGATGAGAAGCTATCAATCACATATGGACAAGCGTTAGTCACACTGCCATAGCAAAACAAATGCAACAACTTAGAGAGCCTAATGTAGTAATCTCAACATACCTATCTCAGGATCGATTTTTCTTAGGCGATCGATCATGTCATCGACCACCCCCTCCATAAAGGTAAATTTATTGGTGGTCTCGGTCCATGGTCAGAGATGAATAGAGGAAGAAGGGTTAGGGACATTAACAATGGTGTGTATTGCACAATAAAACATGTTAGCAATGATGGAAAGGACAAAAATGATGCTGAAAAATAATATTAATGATAGTGCAAAGCTCCTACCTAGCAAACCCTCAGGGGTGATAGGGAGGGGATCGCCCATCGACACATTGTCAAGCAAGCGATAAAACTCACCAGCATCGAATTGCAACCCTTCCCCTTCTAGCTAACTCAAAAGTGTGGTGGCATCCTCAACACTCATATGCCCCTTAGGTACTAGGGAACACTCCATGAAAGGGTCATCGGTAGTAGGGGCCTCCTTCTATGCCATCGAGGCCTCTTCTTCCTCTACAGTGGCCACCCCTGCTTTAGGGGCCAAAACCTCTTCTTCTTCTTCTTCTTCTAATAAACATGTTCAAGATAAGTAGGACACTCCAACATAAAATGGTTGCTACATTGTGCTACACTAATTAGACAATTAAGCACACTTACCAACGGTGGGTTGCACCTTGCGAACCTTGATTCACAACTTCCTTCCTCTTTCTTCAGTAGTATGGGGAGGTTCTTCCACTAGATGATATTTTTTCCATTGGAGCTTGGTCTTCACCATCTGTACAATGAGATGTTCCCCCATTAACAAATTGCTTGTGTTGATGGGAGGAACCTCTGCAATGCTATCCTAGGCATGAAAGGGTCATGCCACCTGATCCCTCATTGTTATTAAAAGAGATTTCCCAATAGCTTTTGGGGGGTCTTGGGATTAGGTGGTGCAGAACAACCGGCAAATCTATGGCTTGGATATCTAGTTACAAACCTACTGTACCCAGGCACCATTTTCATGGACCACCAAAAATTCCACGAACTTTCGTAGGCAAGTTATGAAGAAGGCGTAGTGAATATTGAAACATGCATCAAGCTTCTCACGAAGCTTAACCATTTTTGCATGCAAGCCGTCAAAAAGGTACTTGGCCTAGTTATAATGGGTCCCTTCCTCCATGACCTCCTTCATGATCCAAGCCTACTCTACTCCAAGGATCTTCCCTTGGGAGAGTGTCTTGGGGAAGGCATAGGTTTGGAAGATAAGGTAAACTATTTGGGCCACTACTAGCTTGACCATATGGATATAAATCCCCTTTCAGTCCTTGGTTGTCCCTAGCCATTCCTCGATATCCCCCTGATGGTTTGCATCTTTGCTAGACTTTTCCCCTCTAGGTAGACCATCAGAAGGAACACTGAAAAGATTCGCAAAAAGTTTGTCATTAATTTCAAACACCACCTGCACATTATGAACCCGTCTGTAGAAGTGATCAACCTTTTCAGAAAAGGAATTATCTAGGGAAAGCATTTTTGTAGCTAGGACACTTGGATTTACTGCCAGGAATAAATCCATGAGCCCAGCCTTCTAAATATTATGAACTAGGATAGCTGGGGCCCCATTGCAAAGCCAACGCTGAGTATCGTTCACCTCCTCGTACTTGAAGAAGAGGTTGGTTTCATGGCGTCTAGAGGTAATCACTATAACCTCTTAGGATTCGCTTGCTACTACAATGATCAACAACAAGATTAGCAAAAAAAAAATCGCAAAGGCAACACCAATCACTTGAACACACATAAGAAAATACATAACTTAACATACCAGGTTTAAATGGCATACAAAATGGTGGAATTTCCACCAAAACGTCTTCTATGGTAAGTGGTTGATGATTGTTCCATTTGCTATCCAACTAGCCAAGCTCCATATACTTCAAATAGAACTTGGCATACTTGGTTGGGTACGTTCTGAAATCAAGCCCAAGTTCTATGACACTGGCACACACGTTCCCGATAGAGGAAAACTCTTGCAAAGCCATTTGGGCCAATGCCAATGTATCCATGTTTCCATGAAGGCCATCCTTGTCAATCACAAACTTGGTAACATGCAAAGTATGATAAGCATTTTTGACCGTGCAAGATGAACAATACAACATGCTTGAAAAATCTTCATAGGACTCACCTACTGGCACAATAAACCATCCAAGGTGGATTCTAGAAGTAGGTGCCCATGTGATGGGCAACAAACAACGTGTTGTATTTGTGGTAGCATTTGAATTCAGGCATGTTACAAATCCAACTTAAGCATCTTAGGCCCCTCAAGCACTGACTTGAGCCTTTCACCCCTTCACCCTTAATCAACCCGTTAGCCATGAACTTCAAGATGCCCTAGTTTTCCCTAGGCAACAACATTTCAACGAGCATGGTGGATGTTTTGGTCAACAGGTGTGACCCCACTATCACACTAAAGTGGTGAAGGAGGAACTCTAGGAACTTCGAAGCACCCTCCTAGAACCAGATTGCCTAATGCTCCACCCATGCATGGGGAGGAGGGATGTTGGCCACAAGTTTACTTAGGAAGCATAGGATGCTTACCACTTCTAGCACAATCAGGATGTATTTCAACATGACCCTGCATGACAAAGTAGCAAATGTTAGCACTGTGTTCAAGTGATGATTACAGATGTAGCGTAGCATGACCCTCTGCTTACAAATTTTCCCTTAGGCATGAAATGGTAAGTTCCTGGTACAATAAAACAAAATCGAGTGTTGAATGCAGTGTAGCAGGGTGTTACACATAGTGTAGCATGGCACGAACACCCTGCACAATGTAGCAGCTACGTAGCATGGAAGACATGTCCTCTACAATGTAGCATAGTAGCCACATTTTGCACAATAGTGATGGCTATGTTACGTGCAATGTAGTAAGTCAACCGCACCCCATGTAGCGTAGCAAAGTGGAAAGTATGACAAATGCAACAATGTGACAAGTGTAATAATATAACAAGTACGACAAGAAGAACATGTAACAAGCATGGTAATGTAACAAGCAAAATAATGCAACAAGCATTGCAATGTTGCAAATTTAGCAATGTAGTAGCATAGTAAGTTTAGCAACATAGCAGCATAGCAAATCTAATAGTGTAGCAGTGTTGCAAGTCTAACAGCATAGCAGCGTGACAAGCCTATTAGCATGGTAGCATAATAGGCTTGCCAACATAGTAGCATAGCGTAATAGAAACTAAAATGTAACATAGTCTAACAATCACAATGTCTAGAACAATGTGGCCTAAGAAAAATACTCACAGTGTTCCTATTGCCCTAGCCCTACCTCACTGTGTGAAAGATGACAAAATAAAATGCAAACCAAAAGAAAAACTTCCACTACATATGCTACACTATGCTAGACACACGCAGCCAAACCCAAACCCCCCTACAATGCCACATCAGCCATTAAAAATGGTGGTTAGGGTAGTGCCATGCACCAGCTATAGCGTAGCAACTATCATAACCACAACAACCAAGGTAATAACAGCAGTTACAGGGTGGAAATATTAACAACCGTAACAACCAAGATGTGGTGATCATAATGATAATCCCACTCGATACATTACACAAAGAAAATGAGGGTAGCATAACACTTACCGGGTGGATGGACCCTTCGGCTTGTCCTCAACGTGTGCCTTGGGGAGGCATCATAGGGTGTTCCCTACTTCATCCACTTTGAAAAGCCCTTGATGTCTATATTCACTTTTACACACCATTACCTTGCTCACAAATCAACTGTATCAACTACTATGCTACGCCTATTACGCTTTCTCTCTGCTTGACAGTGCTACACTCTAGGTGTTGGCTCTGATAATGAAAATGACACGTTTACTAGGGGTAATCCCCTATTTATAGCCAATGCTATAAAAAAATTGTCACTTTCATGTTCCAAATAATGCGGAACACCCCTGTAGTGTAGCACTACTATAGTATAGCATGTCCTTGCTGCAACGTAGTAAGTGGGTCCACCAAAATTTTCACTTCATCCTTACAAATTGTGCATGGTTACGATCTGCCAAGATGTTAAACTAGCAATTTTAACTTATAGTGTAGCCTAGTTATAGTCTTCAATGACCTTAAACTGGCAACTTTAACTCACAATGTTACATGGTGGTGATCTACTACGACCTTAAACTAGTAACTTCAATCTAGAAATTTTGCATAGTGGTAGTCCACTAAGATCTTAGACTGGCAACTATCTTATGTCGCATCATTTCTTTACATATATTCATTACATGCTATTCTCTCAAACAAGTATCACTTGACTTGGTCTATTTGCTTATTGTGGTAGGTTCAATTGGAAAATGGATATGCATGATGATCTTCATTTGCCCTTGACCTTGATGACTCCCCATTGTAGATTTACAAGATGCTTAAACCCTGAGTTAGTAGACTTTGAAATATCCTCTTATGACACTTACATAGCATCCTCAGAAACATCCTCGGACTAGCCTGAACATCTAGTTCAAGCCTTACACCTAGAGGCTGGGGATGTAATTGAAGATCCCCTTATTGAAATCCCTGTGACTACCTCTAGAGGTGAAGCAAAAACCTTGAAAGTTATCTCCCTATTACATCCATAGGTACATCAAAACATCTTGAAAGTTCTTAATGACAATGTTAAAGTGTTTGCATTGTCATATGATGACATGTCAGGCCTGGACCTATGACTCATACAACAAAATATTATCCTAGATCCACATGTCAAGACACTTAAGCAAAAGGCTCACAAAATCAAACCAGAGATTGCACTAGCTATATGCAATGAAATCACCAAGCTTTATCAAGCTGGTTTCATTTGGGCAGTTGATTACTCAGAATGATGCCCTTTGGGCTGAAAAATGCTAGAGCAACATATCAATGAGAAATGACATATATCTTTAGAGATTATCTCTTGGAAAGACTAAACAATTATGTCGATGACATAGCAGTTAAGTCTAAAGAAGCTACTGATCATCCCAATGATCTAAACATAGTCCTTCAACATTGTCATAGGCATGACCTTTGTCTCAACCCAAGAAAATGTGTTTTCGAAGTAAAAACTAGATGCATGTTAGGCTTTGTAGTATTGGAAATGGGGATATGTGTAGACCCTAATAAAGTTAAAGCTATTGTTAACTTAGCACCACCTACAAACCTTAAAGACCTACACGGGTTGCAAGGCAAGGTATAGTTTATAAGAAGGTTTATCACAAGGTTGATGACAAACTCCACCCGATGCAACACCTTCTTAAAAAGGGAGTCAACTTCGAGTGGACAGATTAATGTCAAAAAGCCTTTGATAACCTAAAGAAAGATTTTTTGCATCTTCCCACTGTTCACCCTCCACAGAGGGATAAGCCTTTCTACATCTACGTAGCCACCTCAGACACATCCATTGCTGCATTGCTATGTTAGAAGAGAGATGACAGGTCTAAAATCACAATCTACTACTTGAGTCACGTATTGATAGCACACAAAGCAAAGTACAATGAGGTAGAGAAAAAATGTCTCACCTTAGTATTTGCAATTAGAAAGTGGAAGAATTACTTGTTTCATAGTAGTGTTAACATCATATGCAAAAGAAACATACTTCAGGCTATTACAACTAACTTATATGAGAGTAGTAGAATAGCCCGATGGAAAGCCATAATGGTGGAATTCGATTTACATTATGTGGTACAATCATCAACGAAGGGTCAAGAAATAGCCATACAACTTACGACTTCACTTATTGACAATCAAGTAGTAATAGAACCCAAGTTCCCGGATGAGCATGTCAATAGTGTAAGTCCTATACCATCTAACTTTGAGGCTAGTTTACATTTTGACAGCACTTCAACTATATGAGATGGTAGTGCCACTACAGTTATTACATTTCCCTCTAGGGAAACTGGACCCTTCACATATCTTTTTACATTCCTTTGCATCAACAATGTATCCAAGTACGGAGGACTCCTTAGGGGCCTTCTAGCAGCTCAAGAGCTAAGAACCCAATACTTAGCAATCCGAGGTGATTGATAGCTAGTTATCAACCATATCACTAAAATCTATGCTTGCAAAGATTCACATTTCCAACCTTATTACAATCTAGCCAAGAGTCTACTAAAGCAGTTCATAACTTTAGACATACAACATGTGCCATGTAATGAAAACACTATAGCTAATGCACTAGCTATGTTAGCTTTAAACATGCCATCACACATGTTTTCTACTCTGCCTACCATGATAGTGACATGCACCAATCCTATCACTTACGCTCCCTACATTACGTCCGTAGGCACAGCTCAAACCCAAGAGTGGTATAACAACATTAAATCATACCTCCAACATGGCAAGCCCCCACATAGCTTAACATCTGCTCAAAAGGACGCAATATGAAAGCGAGCACGACAATATGTCTTCGTAGGAGATAACACCTTATGAAAACGCTCCTTTGATGGGATGCTGCTAGTGTGTGTTAGTGGTGAAGAAGCACAAAAAATTGTTAACAAAGTCCATGAGGGATTGTGTGGAGGAAACATAGCTCCCATGGCTATGGCAACAAAAATCAAATGCCTAGGGTACTACTGGCCTTGCCTAGAGTGTGATTGCCTTGCCAAGGTTAGAACATGCGATGTATGTCAACACCATGCGAATCTCATACATGTGTCACCACACAAATTACATGGCCATTCCAACATTGGGGACTAGATATCATAGGACCCATCTCACCTAAGTCTTCTGCAAGACATAGCTTCATTATCACCATAACCGAATACTTCACAAAGTGGGTAGAGGCTATTCTCCTGAGAAAGAACACATCTCAACAGGTTTGTCACTTTATCCTAGATAACATAGTAACAAGGTTTGTTCTTCCCATGACTATTGTGACTAACAACGGGTTGTAATCTAATAGTGCAGAAATTAAAACCTTTTGCAACAACCTTGACATCAAACACTCTTTTTCATCACCATACTATCCACAAGTCAACAGTCAAGTAGAGGCAACAAACAAAGCCATCATTAACCTTTTAAAAAAAAATGCTTAGTAGTAGCAAGAGGTGATGGCATGAGCAAATCCTCTACGTGTTATGAGCTTACCGTATGACATGTAGTATAGCTATAGGTAAGACTCCTTACAGTCTTGTTTACGGATCTGAAGTGGTGTTACCTCTTGAATTTCAGGTTCCCTCACTTTGGATGATCCTCTCAAATGTTATGGACAAGACACAAAACAATGAGTCAAGGATCATTGATCTTAACTTCGTAGAGGAGGAGTGTGCCCAAACACTTGGTCACATCAAAAGGTACCAAGACAAGCAATGGAAAAAGCATCACTAAAATTTACATCAACAAGCAATTAAGAAGGGGGACCTAGTCCTCAAGGCTATTTGTGAACCAGTGAGCAAATTCTCAGCAAACTAGAAAGGCCCTTTCATAGTCACAAAATCCTATGAGAATGGGGCATTCAAATTGGCTAATATGGATGGAAACTGAAACACCCCAAGATTCGAAGGCATCCTTGCTTCACCAGGTCTTTGAAATTTGCGCAGCGTTATAGAAGTTCTTTAGGAGATGGATGCTCTGATGTTTAGACTATCCAGTTCGGCAAGTTTTCTACCCTAGGTGTCAACAGGCTAAATGGATTCTCTAGACTACCCACCGGAGTAGTTCACCTAGCCCACCGTGCAGTTAGGAGCAGTGCGTGGAATTGCTAGCAGTCCTCAGAATGCACAAAACGCTTCAACAAGTTTTCTAAGTCAAGGAGTTTCGCTACGCTATGCTACACTATGTAGCGTAGCAAACTTCAAAAGATGTTTTGGAGAAGCACAGTGCTATGCTATGCTAAGCTACATGGTGGAGTGAGGCATAGCAATTCTATGAAAGTGATAAAAGGCATCTCAAATGGCAAGATCAGCAATTTTGCAAGATTCGTAGTGCAAAAGGCAAAGTTTGAAGATTGGCAACATTTTTTGCTACTAAGGACATATACTATGCTATGATATGCTATGTAGTGTAGCATAGCGTAGCAAATATGCAATAAGTAGTCAGCACGCTTCAAAGGTTTCCAATGCATGCAGTAGGACACAACACAAATTTTTTGCTTTGAACCAGCATCTACATTACACTACGCTACACTGCGTAGTGTAGCACAGCATAACAAGATGTTACATTATGCCAAACATGCTACATCAATGCACTCCACCTAATCACATTGTCGCTCTGACAATGCAATTATAGCGTGGTAGGCTTGTAATTACAGCATGGTAGGCCTGCCCAATGGTCATGCAGGCACGTGCAGCATAGATAGGTCATCATAAGCCCAGGGCACGTGGTGTCCAAACTGCATCTTTCGCACATCCTTGGTCCTATATATACCCCAATGAGAAACACTTAGAGGATGTTTTTTGAGCTTTTGGTCCCCAGGTCCTGTTTTCTTGGCAATTTGATCAGCTAACAATTTTGTTGACTGACAAGCAAAAGAGTTAGCACTGTAACTTTGAGCATTGTAAGATTTTTATTTGACATTGTAAATAGTTAGCATTTTTATTGGGTATTCTATTCTACTCTTTTCTACCACCTTGGTAGCACTTCGCATTGTTAATGCCTGAGTCCGCGTTCAAGCACACAGCCATCTTGCTCTACACGTCTTGGTTAGTCTTGGAATCTTTGCACTTCTCAACATTGTGCAATCAATAGTATCCATCCTGACAGAGTGAAGTCATAGCTTCAAAGTGGTGCATTTTTCTAATTGCATTTTACTTTGTCTCCTATTTACTATTGCATTTTTACACTATTTTATGTCTCTTTTACATTTAAGCATTACTTCATGCTATTAGTCTTTCTTTCAAATCACACGTTGCAAAAGGTTATATTAACATTGACTAAGTCCCTGTCTGATCGACTAGACTATTCAGGGTACCCTATTTCCATTCCACCTAGCATGGCCCTCCCGCGGAAATGGGGTTAAGACTGTCAATGATCGACGACCCGTCGGTGTTTTTTTTTCTAGCCACCGACATTTTTGATTGCTATAGTTTTTCTGGCACTATAAGGAGGGCCTTTTTGTGCCCTTTCCACATGTCATGGTAGTCTTGTAAGCCTTCTGCACCCTGATACGCATTAGCGTAAACTTGACATCCGTCTGTGGTTCTTTACATGTTATGCGGTGTAGATTGGTCACCTTGACAGTTCCTCGGGAACCCTGTAGGACATAAAGCCTCCAATCACCAGCTGACTTGCCTATCTTACGATAGTCTTGTAAGTGTTTGGTACCGTATCGCGCACTAGCGTAAACGTGACATCCTTTTTTTGGTTGTTTATGCATCATGTGGTATAGATTGGTCGCTTCGATGGTTCCTCGGGAGCCCTGTAGGACATAAAGCCTTTTATTGATTGCTTTCCAATTCCTTTGTTTTTCTCCTTCACAAAACTATTTAGCTTTCCAATTTCCTTGCTTTTCCCATTTTCAAAACTATTTAACTTAACAATGACTTCTACAACTAACACTGCTAACACCTTCAACGTTGAAGTTCCCATCACGGTTCAAGGCACCACTAGTGCCGAAAAATCACTCAACTCGATGCTGGAAACACGTCGATACCTTAGGATACAAAACTGAGGACCTGAGGGCTTGGCCTAGCAACATGAATGCTATAAATTCCTCTATGCAAAGGTTTAGGTAAACTTGCGTTTGGATGTACATGAATTTGAAGGCAAACGTAGCTTTGAGTTTTCTTATTGAAATGGAAAGGAGTTTTTTTTCACTCTTGATGCTTCCATACCTTTTACACGGATAAATCAAAGGCTTCTAGACCAGCTAATACAGTTGGCTAGACTTAGGGAGCAATAGGACACAATGTCTAACTAGGATGATGCCTTTCAAGATGGACAAGAGGAACTCGATTCCCAATTTGATGATGGAGGTCAAACCAACCTCATTCCTATCCCTCCTACCCAGCCCTTTTGGGCCAATCCATTGTCTATTTTAGTTCCCTTTGTGATCACGCCTATGCTCCCACAGCCTACAATCACAACTGCAATGGGTAGCCATGTCACCTTGTCGGCGTATTGATGCCCTTATTCCCCTCTTTCATTTGCAGCAAGTATGCCTCCACAAACTGTTAATCAGTCCATTCCTGTAGCACATCACACACCAATCATGGCTACCCTGCTGCATGTTCATGCTATACCTACTTTAAAATCGTATGCAACTTTTGTGTCCATTCCTATGTTCATGTCTATTCCACAAACCATGGCAGGCCTGAGCCCATCCACATGGTGGACCCCATTCACTTCTTTGCCTATTTCACAACCATCACAGATGTCTCATTATGTTCGCCCTCAGACCTACCAAACCTTGCAAATGATACAACCCAACATGGAGCTATGGTCTGTTCCATCGGCGACACAAGCGACCTATCCAGTAGCACAACCCATGGTTGCTGTTCCAATAGCACCACCTACCAGGTGGTGGATAGCGCAAGTAGCACCGTTCGCAGGGGCTATCTCAATGGTACCTTCGGTGGTTCATGCCACCACCCCCGCCATTCCACAGATGGGAACTACCTTAGTAGTTCCCCAACCATCCACAACATTGCAGGGTCTAGACTAAGCGTTCCAGCTCATCTAGACCCTCACTGAGAAAATCAAACGCCTCAAGGCTGTCAGGTCTGACATGGTACAAGTCATGGAATTTTACCAGGATGACCCTATTAGCCCCACAATCCCTTCTCTAACGCTACCCCCAGGGATGTCTCTCCCACATGTCACGAAGTACGATGGGGAGGAAGATCTCAATGCACATCTTGTTGCCTTTAGGTCTAAGTCTCTCCTATTGCAACAATGGCCGCACATGATTATTCATGTATTTGCTATGTCCCTAGCCGGGAGAGCCTTGGATTGGTACCACACACTACCATTCTCATCCATTTCAACTCTAGAGGAGCTTCTAACCAAGTTCTTGACATGCTTCAAGTATAACTTGAAGCCAGAAATCACGCTGGACCATCTGATGAATGTGAAGCAGGATCCTCTAGAACCAGTCTAGAAATTCATCCAACGATGGAGTGCAACCCTTAATGAAATCCGCGAGCCCATCATAGAGGCCCACTTGTTAGCCATCTTTAAGGGTGCAGTGAATGACTTTATCAAGTCACCCTCGCACTCTTAGTCAAGCCTTCGCTTAGACTAAGATTATACAGGATGTAGCTGAGGCAAGCAAAGACCTAGCCTACATTTCCTACAAAAACACCTTCACAAAGAAGGACAAGGGTAAGGCCCCAACAACCATAGTGGCCACTGTGGCGACCAAGGCTAAGCCCAAACCTAGTAACAATGGTAACAAGAATAACAAGAAATCAACCGTACTTGTAGCTAACCCCATGCCCAAGCAGGGTATTGTGCCACAACCTCTAGTACCCAAACCAAACTTTGAGCATAAATATCACTCAAAGTACACCCCACTACCTCTTAAGCCTTCATAACTTCTAAAGAAACTATTGGCAGTAGGGCACATCCAACACAAGTAGATGTTGGAAGAAGGAATTAGAAGACATCAACACTACTACGAGCTCCTTAGGAACCCCTCTTTGGCCCTGCCCAATGAGCCCCCAGTTCCTAAGGATTTCAAGCTAGACAGGTTTTGTGACTATCACCAATAGTATGGTCACAACACAGATTACTGTCTGGTGTTGCAGGATGACATCAAGAGGTTGATTGATCAGGGAAAACTGGTGTTGTATGAAAGCAACCCAATATGCCTTGAGAACCAATCTATGTATGTCTACATAGATCCCCTCAATGCCAATAATGTCGATTACATCATCAACACCATCGGTATTAACAATGATCCTAGGCCACCCCAGCAGCCATTCGTGGTTTGTGTGCCTTAGTGTAGTGCACTAGCATCACCAGTGGCTGGCCGAAGCTTACAATAGCTATTAATTCTAAGAGTCCCTCCACAGGCATCCATCTCCACACCACTTTTAGCTATGTTTATCATTAGGGGCCAACTCCTTTAACATCCCCTATCCCATGCAAGATAGCTAAATAATATTCTCATCCTAAAAATGGGAAGTGTGTTTCGCAGATGAGACATCGATAGGAAGTACTACCCTGGTATTTCCAAGCCTATGTCTTCACCCCCTATGTCCATGCCCTCATCACCAAAGAGGTACATTGCTATAACCGTACAGTCTACCTCGCCCTACCAAAAAGGGTCTGAAGCTAGACCCAAAATCACCCCTTCTCAAGAAATCCATCTTTTGGAAAAAATGAAAGAGAAGGAAAGCTACAAATAGGGGGGGTAGTCAGGACCTCTTGGATTCCTTCACTCAGGTCAAACAAGCTCTAAAACAAAAAAAACACTACATTGAGCTTGTACGACCTAATCATGATGTCTGTCCCACACCGTAAGGCTATGATCCGCATGTTGACGAAGATTCTGGTCAACAAATACATGCCAGCAGAAGAGGAAGCAATCCACTCGGTCATGCTTCCCTCTACATCCATAGAGCCTGAGCCATCCCAATTGACTTTCAGCGATGACTCCATTAGGAAAGATCCTGAAAGGGGTCAGGTGACTATAGCACCCATTTTCATCACAATTTGGGTCGGCCAACACCAGATCCGAAGGGTACATGTTGGTGATGGATCTGCCATGAACATCATCCCCTTCCCTATTATGAACAAGATGGGCTTGGTTGACTAGATCAAACCCACAATGACGTCATGCCTGAGGTCGTTCAACGGGGCACGCATCCTAGTGAGGGGCATTGTCCACATAGACTTTGTGGTAGGAGACCAGTTTCCCACAAACACAACATTCATCGTGGTCGAGGAAATGCTTGGGTTAAACCTAATTTTGGGGAGATCATGGTTAGCACAACTTAGGGCTGTCTCTTCACGCATTCACTAGGAAATCCACCTAGCATACACAGCTAGGGAGGTGGTGATCCATGGTGACAAAGTAGCAGCACAAGTGATCAATAACATAGATATGGAGTAGAGCTTCGAGGTCGTAACCTCTGAGAATGAAGCACCTGCTTATGCACACATTAACCATCTAACAGGAGACTTGGATCAGCAAGCTAGTCCCTAAAATGAAAGTGCGTGGGTTGAGTTTCCCTTCCAAGTGGGGGACAAGGATGTGAACGAGGGCCCTAGAAAAACACCTTAGCCTTACATTCTGCTCAACCCATGATGGGTCAAGAAGCAGCTACACATAGCATAGCAACCCCACTGCTTCCTACTCAATTGCCATCCTTTGTACATTCACCGCATTTTTCTTTGTTAACATACCATCCTTTTGGCATGGCTACGCAGTGGCCCAAAATGGCCTAAAACTATGCTACAAAGAGGCCCAAAATGGCCTAAAACTAGCTATGGATTGAAATGGCCTAAAACTAGTAATGGCCTGAAATGGCCTAAAACTATTAATGGCTCGAAATGGCATAAAACTAGCAGTGGCCCGAAATGGCCTAAACATAGCACATGAAAGCATGAAAATTGTACACAAAATGTAGCACGTAGACAATGCACAAGTTAATGTAGAATCAATTTCTTTTCCGAAATTCTCTTCTTTATTCAAAACTTTTTCCTTTTAGACAATGTTTGCAAAAATTGTTACAAAAATTCAAAATTTCAAAAAAAAAATCCCATGCTGTCATGGGTTGTCTCTATTCGCATCATCTTTGCCATTCATTTTTGCATCATTTCCTTTTGCATCACCTTCCCCTGCGTTGTCCTCTACCAATTCTTCATTCCTTCCCTCTATGGGCCCTGCGCCCTCATCTGGAGCCTACATCGTAGGAATGAAGTGGTCAGCTAAAGCAATTCACATAAGCTACAATAGAGCATAAGCATTAATATAGTAGAAAGCAACTAACTTGAGAAGGACCTATGTCTGTGTCGAAGGGTATACGGTCTAAGTTGAGCCCGAGGCAGTGCCAGACCTCCTCTATTGTGATGTCCACCCAATGCCTATTGCTTAGTTCAGCGTCTGCAGTAGCTCTCTCCCTTTCAGTGGTTGTCCACCTTGGTGGTCCTGGAGAAAAGGAGGTGGTTGTAGTCTCTTCTATGGGAAGGCCTACTTTCTAGTCAAGAGATTTTGTAACCTTTACCTGCTCTTTGAACTTAGCATAGGTCTCAGAAGCATCAATGGCCTTTACGAATGCTTTATATGTAAACGCCTCCATAGAAGTGTCCTTGTACAATTTACAATGGGTGGAATTTTCTAGTTTATACATGTGTTTGTGGTTTTTCTGGGACTTCCCCCATTCGTAAACCTTGGCCCTAAAATCTTTCGAATCTTGACACTTTTGGGCTAACAAGTCCATTTGCATCTACTATTCTATTATTTTGAGGGTGGCTTCAATTTTCTGACACGCGACTATCCAAAATCTAGCATAATTTATCACAGCCATGTGCTAGCCCTCATTATTAGTGTTATGGGCTATGAGGAATTCGTTCCTTGACTTAAGATCCTCCACCTCAGCTCTCGGGTCTACCTCCCTTTGGTCATCTTTTTGGACTCATTTCCACAGGTACTCGTTGATGCGCTTATACTCCCACAATGAGCATGCCAAGTGTAAAGTGCATTTGCAAGCCTCGTCGTATGCGCAACAAGACACCTCGGTCACTTCAGGCTGGAATGTAGGCATGGCACCTACTTTCAAAGGTTGTGCTAGATCCCATTTGAGCCAAGAAGCTTCCATGACATAAACAACATGTTAGTCGCATTAGTGTAGCAAAGTTAACAAATTCTAAAACTCTAGAGTAGCAACATGAGAGCACCTAACACTACTACTTACCCACGTTAGGGTCCGGCTGCTGAAGGCAGTTAATCATGTCATCAACGATTCCCTGCATGAACATAAACTTATCAGAGATCTTGGCCCATGATTCCGTATGAGTTAGAGGGGATCCTATAGCATCAATAGTGGCACCTGTTACATAACTAAACATATCAGCAATAGCTGAAATGGAATATGACAAGGAAGACATAATTGCCAAACTCACTAAAGTCCAATTACAGTCTCCCTTCTTGCTGATGTAAGATAATGGCAGTAGCCTTGGCAAAGATCCCTACTAAGTCTATACGAGCCTCTTATTCATGCACTGGTGCCTTTCCTTTTGAGAGACTAGCATCATTTTTATTCAAGGGAGACTCCTCTTCATCTCCAAAAACACCCTTCTCATTAGTAGGAGGATTCTGCCTGATAATGAGAGCCCTTTCCTTAGTGGAAGGAGCTTCTTTCTTCTTGATCAGAGCCCTTTCTTCCGAGACTGGGGCCTCCATGTCTTTATTCATTGCCCCCATCTTAGGGGCCGACACCTCTTTATCATCCTCTTCTTCTTCCTCTTCTTTTTCTTTTGGTAGCAAAGAAACATGTTTTCGTTAGTCCAAAATAAGTTAGCTTAAAGCAGGTGCTACACTACGCAACGTCACTTAGCATAGCATAGCGTAGCAGATAATAACAAAGTAAGCATTAAACAAAAGTGTTTACCAATGGGGGGTACGTCCTCTGGAGTTTAAGCCGTAGTCTCTACCCCTCCTCTTCCTCCATATGAAAGGTTTTCTTTGCTAGAGGAGGCCTCTTCCACTACAATGTTTTGTCCATAGTCTTGGCTATGAGGTGTTCCCCCTGTGACATGCTACCGGCTATAATAGGGGGTGTATCTCCTATGCTTTCTTGGCCACGAAAGTTGCGGGCGACCCAATCCTTATTCATCACAAAGAATGACTTCCCAATTATTTCTGGGGGATCTTAGGCTTGGGTGGTTCAGAGGATCTAGTGGATCCACGGTTTAGAAATCTGGTCATAATTTCGCATGACCCAGGCTCCATTCTTGTGAACCACCAGAAACTCCATGAACTGCTTCAGATAGGCTATGTAGAAGGCATAATGTATATTGAAATGGGACTCTAGTTTCTTATGGAGCCCCAAGATTTTGTTCTGCAAGCCTTTACATAGAAACCTAGCCTAGTTGTAATGGGCCCCCTCTTCCATGACGTCACACATTATCTAGGCCTGCTCAATCCCCAAGACCTTCCCTTGGGAAAGTAGCTGGGGGAATGCCCGAGCATGGAAGATAGGGTAAATCTCCTTGGTAATTCCTTCTTTAAGCTTCTCGATGGGGAGCCCCTTTCACTCCTTAGCAATCCCTAACCACTCTTGAATTTCGTTCTTCTGAAGGGTCAGCTCTTTCTTACCCTTCGATCCTACAAGGATGCCATCGGTAGGGACACCGAATAGGTTTGCAAACAGCTGGTCATTGATTTCAATGACCACCCCTACACCATGTATGCTTGTACAGAAGTAACCTACCTTGTCAGAAAAGTAGTTGATTAGGGAGAGCATCTCAGTAGTAGGAATACTCAGATTTGAGGCTAGGAATAGATCCATAAGCCTAGCCTTTTAGATATTCCAGACCAAGGAGTCCGAAGCTGCACTGTTTATCCAGTGTTGGCTCATATCTACTTCCTCATACTTGAAGTAGATGTTTTCCCCCTATGTCTTAGTGATTGCCACCATTACCTCCTGGGGCTTCTTCACCCCTATAATAGTTTTCACAACAAATTTTTAGCATAAAAATGTAGAAAATCCAAAGATTGCAAAGACATTTGAGCATGTAACACTTACTTTTTAGCCTACCAGGTCTGTATGGTGACGGCAATGGTGGAAGACTAACTAGAACTTGTTCAATGGTGATCAGTTTGAAAGGTTGTGTCCACCCCTCATCCAACCAACCAAACCCCTTGCACTAATCATAGGGAATGGGGTATAGGTATGGGTAGGTGTGGTATTCACCCCTGCATTGACCAATCACACCTGCCCACAAGTTCTCAATAGAAGAGAATTCATGTAGGGCTATCCGTGCTATAGCTAGTAGACCCAGTTGGTCGTGAAGCCCTTCCTTGTTGATGTAGAACCTAGAAACAAAAACATACTATTAGAATTTGGCCAATATGGCTTGCATTGCATAACATAGTAGAACAAGGCTATAAAACTAACCCACCACCACAGTAGACAGTTCTTGGTGGGTTTTGGAAGCATGTTGCCATATAACGTGCAACAAACAATGTGTTGTAAGAATGGTAGTGGCTGTATTCAGGCATATCCCAGATCCAAGCCAAATGCCTTAACCCTGTTGGATGTTGACTGGATCCTTCTTCCTGCCTGCTCATGATTGCCCCATCTATCAGAAACCTCAGGATGCCCCGGCTTGCCCTAGGTAATATGGCTTCTATTATGATGGTTGCCTCTTCCTCCTCTAGGTATGACCAGATGATCACATTGAAATGTTCGAGGAGGTATTGTAGGAACTCCTGTGTTCCTTTCCTAAACTAGATGCCCTACTCTCCCACACATATCTAGGGAGGAGGAGCATTGGCCATAGGTTTGCTTATGTGACACAGGATCCCTACAATTTCTAAGACAATCAGAATTGGCCTTAGCCCCATTCTACACAACACAACCATCAAGTATTAATAGCATGTGTAAGTGCAATGTGCATAAAACATAGAAATACCTAGCAGTTCATGCATATAGCATAGCATAACCCTCTTCCTGCACATAGCGTAGTAAGAACATGAAAGTGCTAGCATAGTGAAAATAGCCTAGCATAGCAACAGAGCAATTAACCCTAACAGGGCAATTAACAATATGCCCTGATAAAACATGTGTTGCACTGCCACGTCACGCATGGCCAAACCCTCCTAAGGGTCCTATGTCATGCCATTCAAAGGCCAAATAGCTTAAACTGTCCAAACCCCCATGGTTCTGACAATTGCAGTGGTGGTGATTTAAGTGACCTTACATGCAATGATAGCATAGTGTTTATGCATCCTCCATGGATGAAACGGTGACGGCAAATGCAAAGGCCAAAATAATGCGATAACAGAAAACACAAATGACTAAGACTAGGATACAAAAAAAAAGCAGAAAACAAAACAATGATAACAAAATCGTGAAAAAGCAGAGGGAGCATAGTAGCCTACCTGGTCAATGGCCTATCCTCCCACGCAGCGATGTGCACTTGTGTCATGCACCCTAGGATTTTCTTTACCTCCTCCACCTTTTCAAGTGTTAAATTCATGCATTCCTTCTTCAGAGCCATCATCATGCTTGCAAACTTTCCCTCATCACTATGCAAGAAACCACCTTCCTCGCTATTAGCACAATCGCTCGGTGCTCTGAAATCACTTTGTGCTCTGAATATGGGCTCTACGCTCTTATGGTGAGAATGACAAGCTTACCAATGTTTAATCCCTATTTATGGCCATAATGGTAAAAAAGGAAAACTTTCCACTCTCTCTCTCCATTTAATGTGGAGTTCACCGTATAGCGTAGCATGCTTGCCATGACATTGTAGCACTGTTGGCATTAAAACCTTGACATGCTTCGAGCTAACTGCTTGCTTTCCCAAAAAATGAAAAAAAATATATAGTTTTTGTTATTGGTCTGAAAAGACCTTAAACTAGCAACCCCAACGCAGTTGTAAATTTCGTGGTCCGAAAAGACCTTAAACTAACATTTTTAGCATGGCGTTCCTCTCTCACTACCAATCCGAAATGACCTTAAACTAGCAGTTTCAATCTATTATATGTTTGCAGTCAGCAATGATGCTAAACTAGCAGTTTCACATTTTCACATCGACGGTTTTATGTTTCTTATTTTAGCAGCTCTGCATCTCCATGCCATAATGATCTGCTATGACTTTAAACTGTTAAAATTTTAATCTTTACATCATACTTTGCAAGTTACATCTCATCATTACTTTGCAAGTTTTCATTATACACGATTACTACGAACAAGTGCTACTTAACCAGGCTTTCATCTCATCTTGACAGGTTAAGCAAAAAATGAAAATCCATCACGATCTCTCCACGCCTTTAGCTTTAGTAGGTCCACATGGAAAGCATGCAAGAAAATTGAACCCCAACCTGATCGATTGGGGGTTAGCTACATCTAGCACCATAGCACCTTTAGAAACATCCCCAGACTGGCCCAAGCATCTAGTCCAAAATCTAGATTTGGAGGCTAGGGATGTAACTGAGGATCCTCTCATTGAGATGCCTGTGATCATGTCCAAGGAAGAAGTGGAAACGTTAAAACTTAGCTCCCTCCTAGACGCGTAGACTCATGAAATCATAGCCAAGATTTTGCAAGAAAACATCAAAGCCTTCGCATGGTCATAGAGTGACATGCCAGGCTTAGATCTAAGGCTGATACAACACAACTTCATCCTAGACATGTGCATGAAGGCAGTCAAGCAGAAGGCTTGTAAGATCAAACCAGAAATTGCACTAGTCGTAAGGGATGAAATCAAAAAGCTATACCAAGCTGGTTTCAACTATGCAGTTGATTATTTAGAATGGGTGTCCAACATCGTCATCATTTCTAAGAAAATAGGAGGAATACGGATTTTTACAGACTTCCAAGATCTGAAAAAAACAATGATCAAGGACGATTTGCCACTTCCAAGCATTAATCAACTCATCGAAACTATGGCTGGTCATTCTCTATTATCCTTCATGGATGGTTTCTCCATATACAACCAAATTCACATCAACCTGAAGCATCAGCTAGCAACAACCTTTATGACCCCATGGGGTACCTTTTGTGACACCATGATGCCTTTTGGGCTCAAGAATGCCACGAAAACCTACCAACGAGCCATGACTTATATCTTCAGCGACTACATCCTGGAAATGCTAAATGACTACATGGATAATATAGCGGTCAAGTCCAAGGAGGCAGCTGATCACCCACATGATCTAGGGGTAGTCCTTAAGTGTTGTCAAATGCATAATCTACGGATTAATCCTAAGAAGTGTATTTTTGGTGTGAGAACTAGACACATGTTAGGTTTCATAGTATCAGAGATCAAAATACAGGTTGACCTTGACAAGGTTAAGGCCATTGTCAACCTGGCACCTCCTACAAACCTTAAGGAGTTGCGTGGCTTCCAAGGTAGGGTACAATTCATTCGATGGTTTATAGCAAAGTTAATTAACAAGTTACACCCCATGAAACATCTTCAAAAGAAAGGGGATAACTTTGAGTGGACAACCCAATGTCAACAAGCCTTCGATGACTTAAAGGAAGAGCTTTTTCACCTCCCAACTGTGCATCCATCATAGAGGGGCAAGCCTTTCTTCATATACCTCACCTCCTCCGACACATCTATCATGACACTGCTATGTCAGAAAATAGATGATGGATCTCAGATACCAATGTATTATCTAAGTCATGCATTAATAGCGCATGAGGCAAAATACAATGAAGTGGAGAGGAATTATCTTACCTTAGTGTTTGTGTTGAAAAAGTGGAGGCACTATCTATTTCCCAGTGCAGTCAACATCATTTGCAAAAGCAACATACTTCGAGCTATCACTAACAACCTATATGAAAGTAGCTAGATAGCTTGATGGAAAGCAATAATCGCAGAGTTCGAACTACACTATGTAAGCCAATCATCGACTAAGGGTCAAGCCATAGAAATGCAACTTATGGCCTCACTTGTTGACGACTGCACAACAATAGATCCCGAATTCCCATATGAGCATGTTGGCACTATCAACATAGTCCCATCACACTTGGAAGCTACTTTACACTTTGATGATGCCTCAACCGTGCAAGGAAGTAGTGCAGCTACCATCATTACATTCCCCTTTGGGGAAATGCACCCGTTTGCTTATCGTTTCATGTTCCCTTGCACCAAAAATATCGTAGAGTATGAGGGGCTACTTAGAGGCCTCTCAGCTACCCAAATACAATGCATACAATACTTGGCAATCCGTAGTGATTCATAACTGGTTGTGAATCAAATCACTGAGGTCTATGCCTGCAGGGCTACTTACCTACAATCCTACTACGATCTAGCAAAAAGCATGCTCAAGTAATTTGCGACCACAGATGTGCAACACATGCCATCCAATGAGAACACCATGGAAAATGCCTTAGCCACCCTAGCACTAAATATCCCACCACACTTGTTTGCAAGTTTTCCAACTTCGATTGTTGAATGTACTGAGCCTATCACTCAGGTGGGACATGTGGCCTCCATTAATGCTACAGATAGCTAGGAGTGGTATGCTAACATTAAAGCCTACCTACAACACGGTGAACCCCCAAGCAGACTGACATCTACCTAGAGAGATGCGATCCATAAGCATGCCCAGTAATACACGCTCATGGGGAATGATGCCCTATGCCGATGTTCCTATGACAGGATATTATTGGCATGCGTGGGTGGGGAGCAAGTGCAGGAGGTAGTTAATGAAGTACATGAGGGACTGTGTGGTGGACACATAGCACCTAGGGCTATGGCTATGAAAATCAAATGCCTAGGGTACTATTGGCCCCACATGGAGCGTGACTGCTTGTCAAAAGTTAAGATGTATGACACATGCTAGAGATATGCAAATATCATACATGTCTCACCTACGGACCTGCACCCAATGCAAATCACATGGGCTTTCCAACGATGGAGACTAGACCTCATAGGACCTATCACGCCTAAGTCCTCCACAGGGCATAGCTTCATTAACACTACCACTAAGTATTTTACTAAGTGGATGGAAGCTATTCCCTTAAGAGAGATGATTTCTCAACAAGTTTTTCACTTCATCTTGCATAATATTGTGACAAGGTTTGGGATTCTGATGACTATTGTAAGCGACAATGGACCAAAATTCAGTAGTATTGAAAACCAAACCTTCTGTAGCAATCTAGGCATCAGGCAATCATTCTCCTCCCCATATTACCCACAGGCAAGCGGACAGGTAGAGGCTACAAATAAGTCCATCATCAACTTGCTGAAGTGGATGCTTAGCAACAACAAGAGGCGGTGGCACGATCAAATCCTCTACGTTCTATGGGCCTACAAAATGACATGTAGAACTATGACAAGTAAGACTCCTTACAGCCTTGTTTATGGATCTGAAGCTATGTGGCCTCTTGAGTTGCAGGTACCATCACTCCAAATGATCCTCTTGGATGTCGTAAGCGAAGCCTAGAAGAATGAGTCATGGATCATTGATATTGACTTAATAGAGGAGGATCGCGCGCAGACGCTGAGCTACATAGAGCACTACCAGAGCAAGCAATAGCAAAAGCACCATGCAGACTCGCATCAACCGCTAGTATAGAGGGGAGACCTTATCCTCAAAGCTATCCATGAGCATGTGAAGAAATTCATAGCCAACTGGGAAGGCCCTTACATGGTCGCTAAAGCCTTCAGGAATGGAGCCTTCAAGCTGGCGGACATGGACGGCAACGAGTTTGTCAACCCGGTGAATCACTCATACCTCAAGCTGTACTACATCTAAAGCATGAGCACAACAAGCAACATCTGCTATGACATTAAACTGGTGACAAAAAGTAGCGTCCGCTACAATGATAAACTGGAAACAACCGTCCACTATGACATAAAACTAGCATAACTAGTCTACTATGACTATAAACTGACACGACATGTCTGCTATGATGTTAAACTGGCATGTAGGGTCTACTGGGACCTTAAAATAGCAAAGCAGTCTGCTGGGACCCTAAAAAAGTGCACGGTCTATCAAGACCTTAAACTTGGTTCACATCATGTCCCTAGCATGCATCTGCCCTAAGTACACATCGAACGAGCATGCATAGTGCCAACATGGGAGTGGGATGTTGTAGCTCCCGAATGCAGTTCATGATGCAATGGGAACATGATATGGAATATACGTGATGTCACCACCCTTGGCATTGTGCTGACCCTTCAGAGATGTCATATGACATCGCACTGGCCCTCTAGACCTACCATCGTCACAGCCCACTGCCCTGACGGTAGTTCCTTGGCCAGTGCCTACCGCTAGAGTTCCAATAGTATTGTGGCCCAGCCACAATATTGTTACCCTCCAACTCCCTACTGATGCCTAGGTTCACATGATATTTAGCTATGTGGTAGCTGATCCCATAGCTGAACTGAGATTGCATGCATTTGGCAGGGATTCTTGAGCGTTTACACTCACAGCAGCTCTTGGCGCCTTCGATGCCAAGTCCACCACACCGATGCTACCAAATCCATTACTAGCCTTCCTACCTTAGACATCGTACACCAGCAATGATGTCCAAGAGCTTCAATAATGTTTTCCGTAAGCAAGATCTTTGCCCTCGCTTTGCATTGTGGCTTTTTCCCTCTCCATCGTGCTTACAGGGTGTGGCCGAAAGCATGTCTTGCCACAGTAGCAAATGCTACGACGTCACGAAGTGAGTGCCTCGACTAGCTTGGCTACTTCAGAGTGAAAATTCCATGACGTGCGTAACATAGCTCACCACATGGGAAGCATCTATAGGTAGGTCAAAACCCCACATGGATGTAACACAACTCATCCTGGGAAAGAAACACCTATCCTACAAGAGGTTGCAGGTTAGCAAGAGTAAAGATGAAAATGCAAAAAACTCCCTCATGAGCACTCCGATGAGGGACTCTGCTAAACCTCATCTTTACCCTTTTCTTGAACCTCCTTCCTCCCTGCTTCATCCTCTCACTCTCAAGTGCAGCCATGCGATGTCTTGAAGATCACTGAGCAGCAACATTAGCATCGTGTCTTCCATGGTGTTTCGTATTCTTTGTCAATGTCTCTCAAACCCATCCTCTAGATGTTGACAAAGAGGGGTCAATGAAACACCCCAAAATTCAAAGGCATCCTTGCTTCACCAGGTCTTTGCAATTTATGCAGCTTTATGGCAATTCTTCAGGAGATGGACACTTTGATGTTCAGACTATCCAGTTCGACAAGTTTTCTACCCCAGGTGTCAATAGGCTAAACGGATTCTCCACCCTACCCACCTGATTAGTTCACCTAGCCAACCATGCACTTAGGAGCAGTGCGTGGAATTGCTAGCGGTGCTCAAAATGCACAAAACACCTCAGCAAGTTTTCTAAGTGAAGGAGTTTTGCTACGCTACGCTACACTATGTAGCATAGCAAAATTCAGAAGATGTTTTGAAGAAGCACAGTGCTACACTATGCTATGACACGCAGCATAGCATAGCACAGCAAAAACTAGATGCTCAGTCCCCTTGCCCGACTTCAAGCCCTTCAGCAATGTCTCCTTCTATCAGAAAGCGACAAAATTGGAAAAATTAGGTCATGTTTGCTGCTATGCTATGCTAAGCTACATGGCGCAGTGAGGTGTAGCAATTCTATGAAAGTGACAAAAAGCATCTCAAAGGGTGGGAATAGCAAGTTCGCAAGCTTCGTAGTCCAAAAGGCAAAGTTTGTAGATTGGCAATGTTTTTTGCAAAGTATCCATGGGAGACTTATCCCGAATAAGCAAGTCCTTAAATATAGTATCCATGATATCTAATGCTTCATTGAGTACTATTTCTTCTTCTTCTTTTCATCTTCACTCATTCTATTCCTACCATCTTTTCTCCTCTTCCATAGTAGCTTAGGCTACTAAACCTTGTTACCTTCCTATAACCATTGCAAAGATAAAACATAAAATAACTTAGAAAGCTTTTGGGGAGCAATGACATAAATCTACAAATACATGAAAAATATAGAAACTAATCTAAAAAATAAAAATACATACATACACAGTTGTAATAGACTAATGCACCTTTCCAAACCTAAAGGACACCTTCTTGCATGTTGGTTGCTCAACAACACAAATTGTCTCTTCAACTAGTGGTCTTTTTAGCTTCTCTTTAGATGCATTGTCAGCTTCCTCATGTACCTTCTTTGCTCTTTTGGCATAGCCACGTGCAACATGATGTTCAATCCCCATGTTGTTAGGGGAAGAACAACATGCACCACTAAACTTCTTAGTGGTAACTAATAGTGATTGTCCAATATTCTCAATTGGTAGATCTTGAACATGTATCGTTGGAATAATGTGTTTGATCCAAGGTTTAGAAAACTAGAAGGGATCATAGCTTACCCACTTTCCATCTTTCTTAATCACTAGGAATTTTTCAAACCTTCTAAGATATGGAGCAAAGAATGTAAAGTGCATATGATGTATTGTGTCAAGGTTATTACAAAATTTTCAGATTTCAACCTATAACCCAGAGACTAAGAACATAGCCTAGTTGAACCTAGTACCATCGGTGAGGATATTTTTTATGGTTGAAGCCTGCTAAATACCTATGATCTTCTTGTATGACAACAACAAAGGAAACACTCTAAAATAAAATAGAGGATATGTCTCATTGGCTTCTTTGACCTTGCACTAATCAAAGTTCAATTCTCCATTTCCATGAGAGTTAAGCCATTCCTCCATCTTCTTTCTATGGCTTACCTCTTTCCCTACTCTTATGGAAACTTTGATGCCATTAGAAGGTACATATAAGGATCACTGGATGTAGACTCATTGATGCTCAGAACCACAGGCATACCATGTACATGAGAGACAAACTTATTGACTCCTTTGTCAAAGTAATAAATTACATTCAACATCTCTACTATAGGCATCGATGGGCTAGGAAGCATGAATAAATCAAGAAAACCTACATTAGAGATCCTTTACTAGATCTCCCTAGGAGCTTTATTGGCCAACCACTCCTATGATGAGTCTAATTCATCCCATGTAATTATGATTTTGTCTTCTACATGGCTTGAGGTGATCATAGTAAAAGTAGAATTATGCATGGGACTTATAACCTAATGTAACTAACCCATTATTTTTTAACATAGGCAGACCATACAAAGGAAAAAAATTTAAATTTATAACCAAAAAGTTAAAACCAAATAACTAAAGAGAAAAGAAAATATAAAATGTTGGCCTTACATAAACAAAAAACTACTTACTTGGCTTAGGAAACATTGGGACCTTGGAAACCATGGATGCATGTGTTTCTAACTCTAGAAGATCCCACCAGGTATGAGTAGTTCTAGTGGCCACAAACCTATGATAAACCTAAGAAAACTAGGAGGTATACATGCTAAGTTCATCACATAGTTGCTCCAACAACACAAATCTCACAACTTGGCCTTGTATAAATACTTCCAAGGCTATGTATGATAGGGATAAAACTTTGTCACTTTTGATCAATCCTCCATTGTTTACCCTATACCTACAACATGAGAACACAAAAATCATTAGAGAAAATAGCCTAACAAAAACAATAATAAAATGAAAAATTAGGCTAGAGCTTACACTTGAAAAATATAGAAGGTTCTAGGAGGATTCTAAAGAAAATTATTGATCTAATGGCCTATCATTAGGATGTTTTTAGCATTATACTAGGCATACTTAGTCATTTCCCAGATCTAGGATGACTTTTGTACCCCTAGTATAAACAAATCATTGTGCAATTCACCCTCTACTCTAGTGTTGGGATCATCTCCCATGAACTTTGCAATGTAGCTTCTAGATCTTAGTAGAAGTGTCTCTAAAAGAATAGGTACAATATCCATGGCAAAGTATGACCACATGATCATATTGAAGTTTTGAAGTTAATATGCTAGGAACTCTTTTGCCCTATGTCTAAAGTACACTTAGCTATGATCAAGAACCATGTTGGGGATTAAGCTGTTCTGTGTAGGTATCCCTATGTAACATAGGATCTTGAATAGTTTGATAACAACAAGAATGAGCTTATAAATGCCTTGTATAATAAGCAATATAGCTATTAATAAACTTGATGACAATAAGCAAAAGTTTGACAATATTGAAGCCAAAAATAAAAAATGTAATTCCATAGGTGCTACACATGATTGCATAAAAATATATAAAATAATCAAATTCATTAGTTTTGACCATAAAAAATTGACATTAAGTCCATTGACATTTTCATGAGCACTTGACATGAATGTACAAATAGTGAATTGTTAGACAAATAATTAGCATAAGACCAAGTATTGACCAAATTGGTAAGCTAAATTGGACAATATTAAAATCTTATAGATAATAATTAGCAAAAGATATGATAACAAAACTACTCTATTGGCTTGTATGTGATTCAAGGAGAATAGTGGAAAAATCCACATCACAAAACATCCCACATGCTACCTAGCAACCTCTAACAATATTGCAGGATAGCTAGAGTTGTCAAAAAACGTTTTTAATGGTCCCTAAAACCAAATTCTAATTCCTAATGCTATGAATATAGCTAAATAAGCTAAAAACTCAAAAGCCAAAATTGCAACTCATCAAGGTTGTTTCCATGGCTAGAAAAAAATTTGTAAAATTTTTTAAGAAGTTATTTATAGTCAAAAACACTAGAAAGATGCCTTAAACAACCTAAATCTCTCACCAAGATTGTACTAGTAGCCTCAAAAATTTAAATTTTAGCTTGGATTTATTTGAAGTTTATAAGAAGAAAAACAATTTATAGTGAAACAGTTGTAGTAAAAATTCTAGGAAAAATATAGAAAAAATTCAAAAATTTCAAAACTTAGTCTAAGACCCCTTAAGATGACAGTGACATCCAAGGATCTTGGACATAGCCCAAAAGTGGCAAAAAAATGATCAACATAGTTACTACAATCTAGAAAGCCCAAAAAACCAAAACTGCAACTAATTAAGGAAATTCCCATGGCTAAAAAAACTCATAAAACATTCTTAAAAAATTATTTCTAGCTACAAACACTAGAAAAAAGGCTAAAAATATTTAAATCCTCCTCTAACACTGTACCAAAAGCCTGATCAAAAGTAAAATTGTACCTCAAAATTACTTGGATTTTTATTGAAAAAACCCAAATTTATAGTGAAAAAGCTATAGTAAAAACTTTGGAAAAAAGGAAAAAAATTTTCAAAAATTCCAAAAATTATTCAAAATCCCACTACATTACCCTAGAAACCCCCAAGGATCTTGTACACTTACAAAAAATGATCCTAGCATGGTAAACATTGCTAATCTTTTGGACCAAAAACCATGGAAAAGGCCAAAAACACTATGCATTGATTACAAAAAAATTCATAAAAAATCTAAAAAAAATGATTCCACCTCCAGTGTAATTGTTAAACCTCATATGATAACACTATGAACTCTAAAACTATAGATTCTATGCCACAACCTTATACAAAATAGCAAAGTTCATCTATTTTTTGGAAAAATTTGGACAAGAACGCAGGGAACAAGTTTAAAAGGAATTCAAATCTTTGTGGAAATAATCCCTAAGGATAAAAATTTAATCTATATATTACCATACAACCTAAATCCAACATTCAATGCAAATAAACCAAAAACTTTTCACTGGAGCAAGCCTAGGCATTTTAAAACACCCTCATAATTTGTTGAAAATTCATAGAAAAGGGTAAAAGATGGATACATGGCCATCCTAGTAGAAGATCCCTTGCTTCTAGAAGGATTTGAAAGTTGGAAAATAATCTTTATTGCCTCATATATGTCCTCTAGCATGGGATTTTTTCTTGATGATCCTTTTCTTTTTATCATGTTGCCAAATGAGAGCAAAATCTTCACTTTTGCTATAATTGTGCTACTTCTAAAGGTGGAAAAGTGTGGAATATGCTCTAAAATACCAAGTATTGGAACCTTGATTAGCAAAGCTTTTCTACCAAGCATTTCCCTTATGAAAGCCAAGCTTAGGATGATTACATATGCTAAGCATTAATGCCCAAGACATTTCCTTGTACTTATGCATTAAAATGGGAACCCTTGTGTACTAGGGCACCTACTCAACATAGTGAATTCAGTGTTTACAAAGATAAAGACCCTATATGCTAGGTTTTCTTAGGATTATCATTTGAAAAGCCTTTTAACCTTGGATGGGCTCCATAAAGTCCAAGAAAAATAATATTGAGAAAAATCCCATATGCTAGGGTTTAGAACTAAGACATGATCATATGCTAAGAAATCATGCCCAACTAGGTATGTAGCCTATAAAGTAGTCTATAAGTCTTCAACTAGTATGTAGCATAACTTCCTCATTTCCTCCTTTTCTTGAAGTGGTCAATAGAGCTTCATGCCATCCCAAAACCCTAGATGCTACTATATGAAAGCTCCTAGATGTCAAGAATGTAAGTTGAAATGACTAGAAAAAATTTCTTAAGTGTTCCATACATTGGGTAGATGAACCCCATGCATTAGCCAGCATATGAGGGTAATATGTAGGATCCAAAACTCATGTATAGCCTCAAAAAACCTCCAAAATTAACAATTTTAGCCTTAATTCCTAGTTGAAGGCATGGATGATTTTGGAGCTCCAGAAAGAAAACTCAAAAAGGATCAAAATTGGTCAATCCTTAGCTCACATAGTAGGAAGATAAAGCCCATATGTTGGCCAACATATAGGAAGTGTGTAGAAGGATTTTGACTAATCTTCTTAGATTAAAATGACTTAAAAATTAATTGTGGCAAGCTTAGGGGCCTAAGGGAGAAGATGACCCAAATGTTTACCAATTTTCAACCTTTAAAAGATGAGTTTAAGACTTATATGTTGGGCACATGAAGTTCATATGTTGGTAATGTATGTGGAGCATGTGAGCCTTGAAAATATTCTTCTTTACCTTTCCATGATGGCAAAGAAAGCCATTTTCAACATGAGATACTAGACATTGACTTGGAGACCTAGAGGAGCAAAACGTTTCGTTAAAAAGACATTATAAGTTGAAATTTTAACCTCATATGCCAGCAAGGTAGGTGCCACATGCTAGCCAATGTATTGACTAGTGTATGAGCCATATAATAACCTCATTCTAGTGTAGAATCGCCTATCAAACATCCTATGGATTTCCAAACCTTAGGAATAGTCATTGGTGTCCTTGAAACCCATCAAAACCAAGTCAAATTATCCCAAAATTAGCCAATATGTGTTCCACAGGCTAGACACATAGATCCCATATGTTGGCTAGCATATGGAATAATGTGTGAGGAGTTTCAATAGGTCTGAAGCGCTTAAAATTTCTTGAAATTTGACTGATGAAGGTTAGGACCCCTAAATTAGAAGCTAGCTATGATTTGACTTTGTTTGAACTAAGGAAATATGAATTTTAATCTTTTATATGCTAGGCCACTAGGCTTCATATGATGGCTAGTGTATGGATGTCAAAATAGCTTTTGTTTGACTCCTTTTGACTTCAAATAGTCATTTCCAACACTAGAACTTGTGTGCTACCTTAGACACATTGTAAAATAATGAATCCAACCTTGGGTACTCCATAAAATCAAGAATTAGTCTCCTATATGTTAGAGCCATAGCCCCATACACAACCCAATGTATAGGCCAACATGTGGGTCCCTTGTAAGCCTTATACTAGCTTAAAATAGCCTCAAAATTGAGTCATCATACTTCCAATCCATTGCATTTATGTCAAAATCCTGCAATAGCAAAAAATGAGTTAAGAGAGCCCCTTTAAACTAATTTCACGACCTTGTATGTTGGAAGCCTAGGTTCCATATGTTGGATAGCATATGGACCACAATATGGGCCATAAACAAGATTTATATTAGCCAAAAATGACCTTAAAATGGCCATACAAGATATCCAAACCCTTCTACAAAGTCTAGGAGTTGCCACAAGAGCCCAAGAATTCCAAAAATTCAGTTAAAGTCCTCTAGAAACTACATGGCCCAATCTTACATGCTAGGATACTAGTTCCATATGTTGTCCTACATATGGGCTAAACGTATGAAAGTTTGGCAAGTAAGAACTTAGTCTAGGGTTGCTAGTTCCTAGCCAAAGGCACTCCAACAAGCCTTGCAATGATCCTACCCAGCTTACAAGTGATCAAACTAAGTCATATAGGCCCCAACCATTGCCCACTAAGAACTAAAACTAGCAACATGTGACTGTATTCAATTGTATTCCATCCTACTTTGCCTTGTTTAGCCCTATTTCATCATGTTCTAGCCTAAACTAATCTTATTTTTGTCTATAATTACAACAGTTTACATTATTTAACAATTTTATCATAAAGATGCCATTTAATGTACTTTTGGTTGATGTGTAGGACTAGAATATGGGCACATGGGCATAATTTAGCTTACCTATGAGCTTGAATGAATCTTATGGGAATTTTGATTGATCCATTAAACTTGATTACCTAGATCTTGAGGCTAAAAGCTTGTTTGATCATGTAGCCTCCATAGAAAACCTCTTGAGTGGCCTGAACACATAATCAAATCCCTTGAACTTGAGGCTAGTGACATTATTATGGATTCTTTAGCTAAAGTTACCATCACAACACATAATGGTGAGGCGGAGACATTGAAATTAAGTTCCTTACTTGATCCACAGTAGGCTTAAGGCATCACCAAGATCCTCCAAGACAACATTAATGCCTTTGCCTAGTCATATAAAGATATGAAAGGTCTTGGCCTATATTTGGTATAACATAATATCATACTTGATACTAGTATCAAATATGTTTAAAAAAATGTATGTAAAATTAGACCAAATCTAACCTTGGTAGTTCATAATAAGATCATGACACTCTATCAAGCTAGTTTCATATATGTTTTTGACTATGCTTATTAGGTGTCTAACATAGTGGTAGTTTCCAATAAGAATGGGAACATTCATGTTTGTATAAATTTTAGATACCTTAATAAGGTAATAATTAAAGATGAGTTTCCATTGTCTAGCATTAATCAACTTACCAATACCATAGCTATACATGCCTTATTGTCCTTTATGGATGACTTCTAGTATTCAACCAAGTTATGATCAACCGAGAACATTAAATATACAAGACCTTCATGTTCCTCTAGGAAATTTTTTGTTATATCATGATGCCATTTAGTCTAAAGAATTTGGATGTGATCTATTAATGAAGTATGACCTACATATTTTGTTATTTCATGGTATGGTTACTTAATGATTACATTGATGACATAGTGATCAAGTCCAAGACAAAAGATGACCATGCACATAACCTTAACTTATGACTTTAATAATGTCTCAAATATGAACTAAGAATTCATTCTAAGAAGGTTTTCCTCAACATCAAAACTAGTAAGATGCTTGGTCTCATAGTATTAGAGGCTAGGATACATGTCAATCCTAATAAGGTTAAGGCCATAACCAACTTGGTAGCACCTACTAACCTTTAGGTGCTACAGGGACTATAAAGAAAATTTCAATTTATTTGTAGGTTCATCTTAAGGCTTATGGATAAGCTATAATCCATTCAACACTTTCTTATGAAGAGATTCCACTATGAGTGAACTAACCAGTGCCAAGATGCCTTTGACAAAATTATAAAAAAATTTGGTCCAAATGTCCACTGTGTATCCACCACAAAATGATAAACCATTTTACATTTACTTTGTAATCTTAGACATATCCATAGCCTCTCTACTCTATCAAAAGTGAGATGATGGACTAGAGCTACTTGTATAATACTTAGGCAATGCATTGATATCTTATAGGACCTAATTCATTGAGGTTGAGAAGTATTACCTATCCCTAGACTTCCTTAAAGAAGTGGCGACACTAGCTCTTTAAGAGCCAAGTCAATGTCATATGTAAAGACAATATACTAAGAGTCATATTCACCAATATATATGAGAGTAGCTATCTAGCCCAGTGAAAGGCCATAATAGTTGAGTTTGTCTCTCATTACATCTTGCAAGACTCAATGAAGGATCAAGCTATAGTTGTACAACTAATAGCTTTTCTAGTTGAGGATAATGCAACAATTGATCTTGAATTCCTTGATGAACATGTTAACATTTTCAATGAAGCATCCTATGATTACAAGATGATCATGCACTTTGATAGGGCTTAAACTACCTATGGGGCCAATGCTAATACCATCATAACATCATCCTCCATTGTAATCCAACCTTTTTATTATCATTTCCAAGTTCCACTTACCAATAATGTGGTATAATATGAAGGGTTTATTAGAGGAATAATGGTAGCTCATAAACAAGGAATCCAATGCTTGATGGTAAAAGGTAATTCACAGCTTGTGGTTAACCAAGTAATTGAGACTTATTCATGCAAAGACAAAAATTTATAACCTTATTATGAGTTAGCTAAGAAACTCATGTAACAATTTATGGATGTTGACATCCAACATCTACCTCAAATCAAGAATTCCTTAGCCCTAAGTGTGATTCCAGATGTGTTTAGCAAGTTACCTTTCTTAATAGAGAACTATGCTCTTTGCATCACGTATAATACTAAATGCCTTTCTATAGCCACTATTGACAATGTTCCTCAAAATGAATGGTATGAAGATATCATGTTTTACCCAATGTATGATGAATCTCCATAGAACCTAACTACTTCTCAAAAGGATGTTGTACAAAAAAGATCAAAACAATATGTCATAGTATCTGATAAGACATTATTTTGAAGGTCCTATTATGGCATATTATTAGTGTGCTTGGGCAAAATTAAAGCTCACACAATCCTTGAGCAAGCTCACGAAAGTGTTGATGGAACACATTTAGGACCTAGAGCCATGGCTGCAAAGATTTGATGATTAGGATACTATTGGACCTATATGGAAAGTGATTGCCCATAGAAGGTTAATACTTGTGATACCTATCAACATCATAGTAACTTAATACATGTATCACAAATTGAGTTACATACTGCTCAGATAACCTGGCCATTTCAACAATGGGAAATTGACATTATTGAACCTATAATGCCTAATTATTTTGAAAATAATAGTTTCATCATTACTATAATTGAATATTTTACAAAGTGATTTAAGGTTATTCCTCTAAGGAAAATAATTTCCCAACAAGTCTATAAATTCATACTAGATAACATAATGTTCCATGTTGGCATACCTTTAACTATAGTCATAGACAATGAACCATAGTTGAGTAGCTAAGAAACACAAACATTTTGTAATCAACTAAGAATTAAATATTCCTTTTCATCACCATACTATCCTCAAGCCAATGGATAAGTTGAAGCAAGAAAAAAAGTCATCATAAACCTACTTAAAAAGATGCTAAATAATAGTAGACATAAGTGGCATGAATGATTAATACATGCACTTTTTCCCTATAGAAAAATCTTTTGAATCATAACTAGTATCACCCCATATAGCCCTATTTATGGATATGAAGCTATTTTTCATCTTAAATTTTAGGTACCATCCATAATGATGGTTCTATCTAACTTCATCAACAATGAACAAAACAAGATGCTACATATCATTGATCTTGATTTGGTCAAGGAGCAAAAAATACAAACACTTACATAGATTAAACAATATTAGGAGACATAAATAAAAACATGATAATTATTTGAATAGATGAAAAGTAAAGGAAGAAGACCCTGTTCTTGAGATTTTTCATGAACATGTAGAAAAGTTCTTAGGGGATCTTTCTTGGTTACCGATGCCTATGGTAATGGGGCATTCAAACTAATAGATATAGATGGAAATGAATTGGCCAACCTAGTCAATCATTTCTCTCTTAAACCTTATTATATCTAATGCTAAACTATTTTCCTACAACCCTTGTTTATCTTTGTTTGTAGGTATGAACGAATGATGGACATCAATAACTTTTGTAGCCTAAAACAAGCAATCTTGTGTAACCTCACTCTTTCATTTTGGCATGACATATGAACTGCAAACTTTGTATGAATCTATATAACAAAATACAAGTTCCTCATATTGTACTTATTGTAACCTATGGTGGCCTATATTCTACCTATTACCTCATGCATCCTTATGCAGTATCTTGTAATAACATGTATTCTTTGACTGATTTTCTTGTCCTATTGGAGTTGTTCTTGTAGTATGAAGCCTAAATTCATCACAAAGATGTGACTCATCACAGTAGCAAGTTACTAAGCAATCACAATGTGCAAGATTTGTATAGCTTATCCCACTATTCCAAGAGTGTTTACCTCATATCACATTTGTTACCCCTCTTTAGCCATATCCTGTAGACAAATGACAAACATCCTTACCCTAATAATAACAAAGACCTATGTTTAACACTTATGCATCCTAAAAATGTGAAATCTCTTTAACGGTATCCAATAGAAATTTTTTTGAATGTAAAACATCTCATTCAATGAGAAAACAAAACAAAATTCAGCCTTAGCATTGAATCCAAATGAAAGTTTTACCCCTAAAAAAAGAAGGGGGGAGAAAATTGCCAAGAAAGAAAAGAGGAAAAATGAAGCCTAAAGACAAATAAAGTGGCTACAAAAAGACAAAGGAAGGGGCTTAATAGCCAAAGAAGCCTTGAAGTGGAGTGCTAGTTCCTTAAAAATATTACCAAGTGACCAATACTTCAAAGCACGAAGCATGAAGATTACTTCAATTAGCAAGCATGTTACTTCAACATCGTAACCATGATTTCAACATTTGGAATTCTTTGTTAACCCATGTGATCATTTCTGATAACCAATATAGTATTTATTTCCTATCAAAATTGTAACACTTCCTTGTAACCTTATTTCACCATTGCAAGCATCCCTTAGCATGGTTTAACAACTATAGAATCAAGCATGAAGAGGAAGCATTAGTGATGAATGTTGACCTTTTGGTATGTTAAAGCCTTAAGAAAAATAAAAAACATAGAATTTTTTTGGAATGGGATGATTTTTGCAAGGCCTAAATGAGATCTACAAAGAGATGTCAAAATAGTGACTATAAGGACTCAAGGGAGCATGGATGAGTATGAAGACTACTAGCTAAAAGAAGATGCTCTAGTGATCAAGAGGAAGCTAAATTAGCAAGAGAAAGCCTTAGGAACTAGAGCTCAAAAGTAGAGCAAATGTCTCCAAGAAACAAAAGATGTCTTAGTTGAGAAGAAGTCTGGCACAGGAAGATACATTCCAAAAATAGGAAACATCTCCTTTCAAAGGAAGACGTCTCCCAAGAGACATCCCACTTATAGAGGAGATGTTTTCCTAGAATTGAAGTCAATTTTAGAAAGAATTCCCAATCTTGAATGAGAATTCTACAGTAGCCATTAGCTATTTCATGAATTCTAAGGTATTTTCAAAAACTCTAAGGCTATAAGAAGACTTCATTCTCTTGGGTATTGTTAAAGCATTCTCAACATTAAAGCATACATTATCTATCTTATGTCATTGCACTTGTGTACTTCATTTTTCATATCATTTTCTTGATTGTTTATAGAACTATGCTTCAAAGTACAAGGATATCTAACTTAAGTTACACTCTTTTCTTATGTTTTTTTTCTCTCTTTCTTGTAGCCTTGTGGGTTTGATGTGCTTCTTGTAAGAAGACATTTGTAATTGGTTTGCCAGGATCCTATTGGATGGAGTATTTGTACAACATTAAAAAACTCAAGAGTGGAGCTTAATTTTGTAAAGGTTGTGGGATCCTTAAAACCACATTGTAAGCTTGTTGGGACCTTGTGGGTTTGAGTGGTTTCATAGTGATGAAACACTTTGGTGCAGAGCTTAGAGCTTGTACAGGATGTGATACCCTTCAAACCACATTTTAGAGAAATAATTCCAGAGGTGTGGAAGGATTCTATCCTCTGAGTGTGGACATACCCAAGTTGGAAAACCACATAAATTTTGGATGTGATTTCTATGGTTGTTTAATTTTAATTTGGGGAATTTATTCATCCCCCCTTCTAAGTTCTTGGTCCTCAAGTGGTATCAAAGCTTGGTACTCTTTTATTCAACATCAACTTTCACGAGTGAACTATGGAGGGGAAATCTTACACAAAGCCACCAATGTTTGATGGGTTTGAATTTATCTATTGGAAGGCAAGGATGCAAGGCTTGTTCGATTCTATGGAGTTTGAAGTATGGGAGTTCATTCTTGAAGGATACACACCATCCATCAATAGCACAACAAAGACCATTAAGCCCTAGAGCAAGTGGACATAATAAGAAAGAGATAAGTTTATGCATGATTCGAAAGAAATTTTTTTTCATATTGTGCATTGAATAAATCTAAATTTAACAGAATAGCTAGATGTAAAATAACTAAAGAAATTTGGAAAACTTTAGAAGCTATCCATGAGGGAACATCGATAATTAAGAAAACTAAACTTTTAGTTTTGCAAAGTGAGTATGATAAACTTAGTATGAGAGAATGTAAAATGTTAAAATATTATTTATTTAGGGAAAATGATCTACTTTTGGCAATCAAGAATATAGGCAAGGATATACCTGAAAGAGATGTAATAATAAAAATGATTTTAACTCTACAAACAACATTTAGGCCTAAGATTACAACCATGGAGGAGATTTGATATTTTTTAGTTCTACAATTTGAAGAGCTTCAAAGTGTTCTTATTTCCTATGAAATAAACCTTGTAAATGAATGGTCAATAAAAGAAAGTCCATTGCTCTAAAATCTACTTCTAAGGAAAAAGAACTTGTTGAGCAAGATGTGAGTAGCGAAGAAGAAATATTACTTCTATCAAGAAGGCTATAAAAGCTTATGGAAAAAAGGAATAAGTGCTTCAATCAACAAAGATAAAATAAATTAAAAGGTAAGGAAATACATAAAAATTTTTAAGTTCTAATTTTGATTCTTCTTCAATAGAATGTTGGGTTTGTGATGGAAGAGGACATGTGACCTCTAAATATCCTAGTAATGGCAGGTTGCAATGGAGCGATGGGAGTGATATGGAAACAAAAAAGACCAACTTCTACACTAGTTGGGATCATGGAGAACAAAATGAAGAAGAAGTGGATAAGGCCATAAAAGATTCACATCTCAAATGTATGGTCCTCATAGATGATGATTCTGGCACCTTAGATGATGAATTTGAAAATGATGAAGAAAGGTATGAACTTTTATGTAATGAAATTTTATCTTTTCAAAATCTTTGTACAAAGTTGAGTAAACAGCTAAAAATCAAGGATGAAGATATTTATTCATTAAATATAAATATTGATGATCTCACAAAAGAAATATTAGATCTTAGGGCTAAGAATAAAGAGCTAACCAAGTCTTGTGAGCATATTAAGGAAGAACTAGTAGATGTAAAACTTGTAAATGAAAGGATGGTCAAAGGAAAAGAGTCCCTTCTGAAACACTGTGAAAATTGCGAGTCGGCCTCAGGCAGAGATTCGCAATTTAGGAGAGGGTGCATGTCAGAATTCCAGAAGGGAGAATAAGACAGAGCAAGACCAAGAGGCACGTAGCATCAAGTCTTCGACTTCCTGTGCAGATTCCTAATCTTCCTATGCTTTCTCTGTTCACGCTATATCACACGACACAACGTAATAGCGCTTAGCGTGATTCTGTACAAACATAATCCGGCATCAGAAGGCTATTTACTTCGGCATGTGGAGAGGCTTGAGCAGTGTAACATGCAACTTCTCGTATATTTTGCTAAGGCTTTTTTTCAAGGCCAGGTTTACGCTCTGTTACGCACGGTAGCGTAATGAGCTCCAAAACAATCAAAGGCAAAGTCTAAGGAAGTGCAACAGATCAACCCTTTTCTCTTGGCATGTAGATTGCTCATCATACGCAATGAAGCATATCATAGCGTATTGCTTCGCCAAGCTAAACATTGTTTACGCTTCATTATGCGCGGCTGCGTAAACGAGCGTAAAATAGCTTGAATCAGTTATCTTCCACATTATGTTACGCTCTTGCATGCAACGCAACGTGAATGAGCGTAATATAACCTAAGGCCAGTTGAAACATGCCTAACGCGCATCTGTTCTTCACACACACAATACGCAAACGAGTGTATTGTGTGTAGTCACAAAGTTTGACACAAAAAGGTCAGGTCAACAGTACCTGAAGCATCTGGGGTACACGTCATCAGGGTTGCACCTTTTCTACAGGACATCGCGGCCTATAAATACCCTAGTTGACAAAGATACAGTGGTTGGAAAATCAAAAAGGCAAGGACATTTTTCTGAGCACAGGAGCACTGATCACCTTGAGCAGAGACAGAGAGAGCAGCACTTTGGCAACTGTTGATAGCATCACCTTCCGGCAGAGAAAAGAGACACTTGGCTTGAGCATTGGCAGTAAGAGTGATTCTCCTCTTGTGAAGACACAACTTTCTCCATTGGCGATTATCAACAGTTCCGAGCAGAGACTACCTAAGGCAAAAGCAATAGATTAGAGATCCAGACATCATCTGGTGTGGTTTGTGAGTTTCTATTGATCAGAAGTAGTTGATCAATAGACGTCAGAACTTGACCTTCCTTGCATCCCTTCTCAGGCCTACAAGGTAGATCGGATTCTATTCTGCACTTCTGCTTAGACAGTTTGCTTGTTTCTTGTTGCTTTGTGTTTGCTTGTACAAAACAATCGGGGTCTTCCCAGTGTAACTTGAATAAAAAAAATACTTATTTTCCCGGGTCAAACTATAGATCTTGCAATTACGCNCAAAATACTTATTTTCCCGGGTCAAACTATAGATCTTGCAATTACGCATTTCTCTCGTGTCTGATTCCAATTGTCGTGTTGACGCTATCATCGTCGTTACCATTCATCTACATTGCTTTTCTCTCATTTCGCACATTGCTGAATCATATCGTTCCACGAAATATTCGTAATCTTCATCAGTTTACTGATTAGTAAGTCCCTGTCTGATCGACAAGACCATTCAGGGTGCCGCGGATTCGTTTTTCCAGCATAGCCCTCGTGCGGATCCATGGTTAAAACTGTGTACACAGGATTGTGTTTGGTATTTTCCAGCTACCGGCATTTTCCGTCGTTATAGTTTTTTGGTGCTAGAAGGAGGGCGTGGTTAGGTTCTGATCCGCCTTTTTCAGGTAGCCCTGTTAGCGATCTATACCCAAAATCGTAAACGTAATACCTCTAGGAAAGCTTACGATAAGTCGTGTGGTGTAGATCGGTCTTAGCAACGATTCCTTTGGAATCCTACAGGGTAGAAAGCCTATTTGTGATCTTATTGTTAGCCATCTTTTAGATCCCATTATTAGTCACCGTCAATCTCATTGATCAATGGATTCCCTTTACACGAACACAACCGCCATGGTCCCTGCTGATTTGGGTGCCACATCTGTGAACCCTATTGCGGTCACTAGACCAGCTCCTGGCGCAGCAGGATCTCAAGGACCATCGCACCGGTCATTCAGACTTCAGGGAAAAGAGCTCATCTTCACAGTCATAACCCCTAAAGAATACAACTTTATCTGTGTTAAGATCCAGGCGAAGCTGGCTCTCAGCCGGGCCGAAGTCGAAGCAAAACGAAACTTTGAGGTGATCCACCGAGGGGGCCATGATTTCAAACCAACAGTTTATGACATTATTCCCTTGACCAAACATCAACATGAACTTATCACACAGTTGGTCATGGCTAAGAGCCAGGCTGCACGGGCTATGGTGGAACCCCAAGATGGGGAGGAGGAAGATGATGAGTTTGTGGCCCAGTCCGAACACTCATTGCACACTCTGAGCCCCCATACTTATGTTAATCCGTCATTCTTGCTCAATGGAGAGGCCGCCTCTCTTAACCCAGCCATGACCACGCAGATGCACATCCCTGTCCTTCTGCAGGCCACCGCGCAGCCATCTGGGCTACAAGTACAAATACCTCATAATAACGTGGGGGCGGTTTCGTCACCGCGGGTACTTAGCATCCCAGTTGTGGTCCCGGCGACCATTGTGCTCCATTTCATCCTTCAGATACAACCTCACAACATATCCACAACACGCCTGACGCAGACCTTATCGCTTCCGCCTCCTCCAACTCAACAGATTACCGTAGCGGTTCAGCCACAAACTTACGTCCAGCAGCCTGCCGCAAGTCAGTGGGCCAACCCGGCAGCGCAACATACCCAGTCTGTGGTGTATGGCGTGCAACCCTCGGTTGCACCCACAATGCATGTTCCACAAGTGGTCCCGCAGTATCCTCATTCTTATCTCCCGCAACAGACGATAGCTAACCCCNTGTGCTCCATTTCATCCTTCAGATACAACCTCACAACATATCCACAACACGCCTGACGCAGACCTTATCGCTTCCGCCTCCTCCAACTCAATAGATTACCGTAGCGGTTCAGCCACAAACTTACGTCCAGCAGCCTGCCGCAAGTCAGTGGGCCAACCCGGCAGCGCAACATACCCAGTCTGTGGTGTATGGCGTGCAACCCTCGGTTGCACCCACAATGCATGTTCCAAAAGTGGTCCTGCAGTATCCTCATTCTTATCTCCCGCAACAGACGATAGCTAACCCCTCTTCGCAAACCAGTGGGTGGTGGTCTTCATAGGCTCCCCTACCTGCTGGGATCCCCGCCCCACCAGCTGGCAGCCAACCTCTTCCTTTGTTTCTATTTCCTGGCGCCGCCCTCCCAGTCCAACCTCCTATGCCTTCTACACAGAAACCTCCATCAACAAGTTTGGACCAGGCCATCCAACTTATACAGACTCTCACCGAGGAGGTTCGATGCCTTAAAGCCGCCGGTTCTGATACCATTCAGATCATGGACTTTTATCAGGATGATCCGATTAGTCAAGTGGTCCCTATGCTATCGTTGCCGCCAGGGATGTCCCTACCTCATTTTACCAAGTAGAATGGGGAGGGAGATCCCAATGCTCACTTGGTCACATTTAGGTCCGAGTCCTTGTTGTTGCAACAGTGGCCACACACGATCATCCGAGTCTTTGCAATGTCTCTAACAGGGAAAGCTTTGGATTGGTACCGATCCCTCCCACGCTCTTCCATCTCAACCTTGGAAGAGCTGCTGACCCAATTTGTGACCCGCTTCAAATACAACTTGAAACTGAAAGTCACATTGGATCAGCTCATGGGGGTAAAACAAGACCCGCTCGAGCTCGTCCAAAAGTTCATACAGCGCTGGAATGCTACTTTGAATGAGATCCGCGAGCCGATCGCGGACTCACATCTGCTGGCTATATTCAAAGGAGCAGTCAACGACTTTATTAAGTCAAAGCTGTATTATCTTTCCCCCAACTCCCTACACTAGGCCTTCGCTCAAGTTAGAAGCATCTAAGATGCTGCGGAGGCCAGAAAAGACTCGGCGTATGTCGCCTACAGGAACGCACACAACAAGAAGAAAGACAAAGGTAAAGCAGCGACAACGATAGTAGTTGCAATGACTAAGGGTACAAAGACTAAGAACAAGAAGGCACCCACGGCGCCTCCTGAGACCACAGCTGGTGCCGGCACCAACCTAGACACAACTGCCCCTGAAGGGCCCCCCAGCCAAAGCCAAACTTTAAGCGTAAGGATCGTTCAAAATATACGGCCTTTCCTGTAAAACATTCTAAACTGTTGAAACAACTGTTAGGGGTAGGGCACATTCAACCTAAGAAGGTGTTCGAGGAAGCTTTGAAGCGTCACAGATGTCATTGTGAACTGTTGAAGAATCCTTCTTTAGCCTTACCTAACGAACCGCCAGTTCTGAGATCTTTCAGGCTAGACCGTTTCTGTGACTACCACCAGCTGTGTGGTCACAATACAAATTACTGCTAGGTGTTGAAAGATTACATTCAACATATGCTAGATGATGGTTTACTCAAGTTAGATAGCAGTAACCCGATGCATCCAGAAAACCAAATATTGCACATATATAAGGACCCATTGATCACAAACGACGATCCTTATACAATCACTGTGGTAAGTACGGACAGTGAGAGGAGGGAACCACCAAAACAACCTTTTGTTTTGTGTGTGCCTGCCAGCTCACAAAGGGGGCCAACCATTTCATCGGTAGCCAGTGGAGTCTTGAGGCCACCCTTCATCATACGGGCACCTTCTCGGATAAACCCTCAGTCATGCAGTGACAGTCAAGCCACGACCTCGTCCGCACCCACGCTTAGGGTGCCAAAACCACAGGCTGCTCCTCTCACGCAGGGACAGACTTCCAACCAAAAGAGTCAACCATCACCTCCCAAACGAAAGGGAGAGGACACATCAGTTAACGCAATGAAAGACCATTTTACGCTCAGCTTCCCTAAGTCTAGGCCCCTGGCCTCTGTGCCTTCGCCTATACCTTAGAGGTAGGATAAAGGTGCAAGAACGCAACCACCTTCTCTTTGCAAGAAAAAGAACAACCCCCCGACTGACACCGTTCCACCTTGGGAGATCTGTCTCCTGGGCTGAATGGAAGAGGACAAGGGGGATAAACAACCCAACCGAGAGAAGGACCTCCTCGACACATTTACGCAAGTAAAAAAGGCTCTCAAGCAAAAGAACACAACGCTGAGCCTTTACAACCTGCTTATGACATCTCGGGAACACTGTGAGGCTATGGTACGCATGCTGATGTCCATATCAATGGATGACAGCTTACCAGTGGAAGAGGAAGCGATAGATGCTGTCATGTTTCCTTCTGAAGCTGAGCAACCCAGGCCTACCTCGCTGACCTTCCATGATGAGTCTATTAAAGACGATCTGGAGAAAGGTCAAGTGACAATTTAACCTATGTTCATCACCATCCGGGTCGGTCAATACCGGATCCGGAGAGTGCACATAGACGATGGCGCAGCTACCAACGTCATACCCTATTCCATATTGGATAGGTTGGGTCTGGTCGACCAGATCACTCCCACGATGACGGCTTGCGTAAAATCGTTTAACGGGGCACGGTTTCAAGTCAAGGGGACGGTGCGTATTGAGTTGTGGAGGGGGATCAGTTCCCAACAGAGGCCACTTTCTTAGTCGTCGAGGAGATGCCAGGGTTCAACCTGATCTTAGGGAGGTCATGGTTAGCCCAGCTGAGGGCGGTTTCGTCACCAATACACCAGGAGATACACCTACCCTATGCCGGAGGGGAGGTTGTGATACACGGTGATGAAATCACCCCCACGACTGTCAATAACATTGAAGAAGAACGAGGTTCGGAGATAGAAATGACTGATGATCAGACCCATCTCCAAATCCCTCAACAAACTAACAGCAATGATGATGGTCTAGCTTGGGCCGACTTGCCATTTCCGGATGGCAGCGTAGAGGACTCAAATCATAAGTCCCCTCGCCCTTATGCAACACTCAACATAAAGGCCATTAAGAGACAATTACATATTAATGGTTGAATGATGGTCTTTGTGTACGTTATCATGTTTTGGCAAGTTATCATGGCTTGTACTTAGCCATTTCTTTTGTTTCATACATTTTCATGCTACATTTTCTTTCGGAGTTTACGCTTGTCATTTATTATGCTATTCGGTTTACTGTACTCATACTATTTACGCTTTCTATATCACGCAGTTACCCGATGGCCTGCAACGGTCTTAAACTAGTTACACAGAATTGTATACCATTATCATTTACGCGTATTACGCCATGGCCCGCAACGGCCTTAAACTAGTTACACAGGATTGCGTATTGATACTATTTATGCTTTCTATATCACGCAGTGGGCCCGCAATGGCCTTAAACTAACCGTGGCCTACAACGGCCTTAAACTAGTTACACAGGATTGCGTATTGATACTATTTACACTTTCTATATCATGCAGTGGGCCCACAATGGCCTTAAACTAGCCGTGGCCCGCAACAGCCTTAAACTAGTTATATAGGATCATGTATTAATACTATTTACGCTTTCTATATCACGCAGTCGGCCTGCAATTACCTTAAACTAGTCGCTAGTTTATGCAGAATCATATGACGGCCCGCGATGGCCTTAAACTAGCCATTACATTCTATCATTATAGCTTAGGAAAAATCCTTAATAATTACGTTCACGCTGTGCAGATGAAAGCATAAAAGTCAAAAAAGATAAAATAATTGACATTTCAAACATCCACCAAGTCTTATAAAGCGTCTTTTTAGTCATTCATAAAACAATACTTCACTTCACATCAATAAGATGATGCGTAAACCACAATTACGCATTTCCTCTACTGCCACTGTCACTAGTATCTCTTAAGTCTGGATCCAGCCCTAATGGATCGTCCTCCAGCGGGCCGTCGTTTCTGGGAATTATTTTTTCACGAAGAATTTCCTCTTCATGAGGTCCTCGTTCTGGCACTGGCTCCATGGGAGGACGCTCTTCATCGCTGCGTTCTTCCTCTTCCTCTGCTTCTGCTTCTCCCTCTGCATCTGCTGCTTCCTCTACTGACTCCTCAGCTGGCTCATCTTCTCTTTCCTCTTCTGGTACCTACATACAAAAGAAGAAAAGATATTAGCAAGGTAAGCCTTGATAAAACAATCAGAGAATTTAGATTTAGTCATGCAGAAACTCACTTGCGATGTCCCTGCTTCCGCAGCAAAGGGAAGCTTGTCCAGGCCAGCCCACAGGCGCTTTATAATCTCTTCCTCCGTTAGATCTGGCCACACATCCTCTCCCAAGGTAGCTCCAGCCTTCACTTTCCCTTTCTCCATGCTAGTCCAGTGAGGCAGATCAAGGAAGAATGTAGGGACTGTTCTCTGGCCCCCAGGGAGAGTCATCTCCCTTTCCAGAGACACACTTACAGTCACCTGCTCTTCAAACTTCTGGAAGGCTTCGGAAGCTCCGATGACGTCTAGGAAAACTTTCAGAGACCGAGCCTTGATGGCAGAATCGTGATAAAGTTTGCGATAAGCGATGCTTTCTTGCTTATACAGATGTTTGTGGTCCTTTTCCTTCTACCCTCACTCTTGCATGCTTGCACAATAGTCCCTCCAATCCTAGCTTTTCTGAGCTAGGAGCTCTATCTGCATCCGTTGCTCTACCAACGCCCGACTGGTCTGTACGTTGTTTTTGATGGCGGTCCAATAACGGGAGTAGTCGACAACAGCGGTACACCAGTCTTCATCCTCCATCGCCCACGCCTATAAGAAGTTGCACCGTGATCTTAGGTCTCCGACCTCTTTAGTCAAAGACTCAACCCTCTGTTCTGCTCTCTGCAGCCATTTCCAGAGGCTCTCATTGATACCTTTAATCTCCCATAAGGAGGAGGTCGAGCATAACGCACATTTACGCATTTCCTCATAAATGTGGTGTGACATGGCTGCCCCATCAGATGGAGGCTCCACTGTGTCCAAATCAATGGGCTCTGTGGGATCCCATCGGAGGCGAGCTCCTAATAGAAACAATCATCAATATTGGTGACACATTACCACTATGTAATATCACAACCTTACACCAACCATAACGTACCAGCTCCAGGTTCGACGCACTCTAGGTGCTCGATCATGTCACTGACAACGCCTTCCATGAAGGCAAATTTGTTAGGGAAGTCTCTCCACGCTCTGCTCACAGTGACAGATGTGGATACATCCTCTTCTCCTGTAGCGTAATCCAGTTAGAAACTTCATCTATTAAAAAAATCCTGAAAACTTGCTAACACACTCATTACCTCTACCGGTGACAGTGGCGACTTCGCCAATATTTTCTGCCTCCTTTTCCTCTTCACGCACTTGAGTCTGTGCGTTGCTGGTTCCAGTGGCTGGGGCCTCCTCATGCACCAGGTTCTGTGCATGGCTTCCGCTCACAGCTGGAACCTCTTCCTTCAAAACTGAGGCCCCTACCCCACGACTTAGTACTACTGCCCCTGTCTCAGGGGTCAGCTCCTCTGCAATTTTCACTGGTCATATCACAATACCTTAGTATATCATTCCAAACCATCTAAATGAACATTGTGTAATACAGTTTCTTCATGCTTACTAGGCGGAGGCTTACTCCGTTGAACTTTGATCGCCACAGTTTGGCTTGCGCCATTCCCAGGCTCGGCAGAAGCCTCGGTTATACGAAGCCTCTTACTCCGAGCTGCAGGTTCCACGATTTCCTCCACTAGACCTTTTCCCCATGAGGCATCACTAGTGTAAGTAGGCATTATCCCGCCTATACTATCGGGGCCTCGCAGCCGAGATGTTGCCAACCCCTTGGTCATTATAGACAGTGACTCCTCGATCCCCTCCGACAGATCCTGCCCATGGGTAGTGTTGAGGATATGGGTAATCCAGGGTTTGGACAGCTGATCTTGGTCTTGCTGCACCCAGACCCCATTCCTTTGGACGACCAGGAACTCAGCAAATCACCGAAGGCAAGCTATGAAGAAGGCGTAATGCACATTAAAATGAGACTCAAGCTTCTTGCGAAGCTTGATCATCTCGTTGCACAGCCCCTTAGCAAAATAGCTTGCCCAATTGAACTGGGTCCCCTCTTCCAGAACCTCCTGCATAATACAGGTCTGTTCTATAGAAAAGAACTTCCCTTGCAAGAGAGTTTTGGGGAAGGTCCGGGCCCAGAAAAAGGGATAAATTGTCTTGGCAATGCCCATCTAGAATCTTTCACAAGGAAACCCTTTAGCCTCCTTCGGGACCCTTACCCACCCCTCCAGCCACTACTAGAAGTTGAGGCTCCTCTTCGCCTTCTCACTTACGGGAAGGCCATTCGAAGGGACGCCAAATAGGTCTGCGAAGTGCTGAGCGTCAATGTTAAAGCTTACACGTACCTAATGTACGCGCGTGCAAAAATGCTCTACCTTTTCATTGAAGGAGTTGACCAGGGTCAGCATTTCATTGGAGGGGACATCAGGAGTTGCAGCTAAAAATAGATGCATTAGACCCGCTACTCGGATCTTGGTGGTCACCGCAACTGGGGCCGCCGAGTGGCCGAGCCAGCGCTGTGCGTCCTTGATGTCCCCATAGCGGAAGAGGACGGTGCTCGCCTCGCGGCTAGAAATCATAAGGGTAATCTCCCGGGATTCCCTGACTAAACAGCATAAAACACAAGTCAAAATAAAACACTATTATGCAACGCTCACAATTTACAACTATACTACGTAATAATCGACTATACAACAGCCATACCAGGTCCAAATGGCAAGGGAAATGGCGGAAGGTTCCTCTGCATGTCCTCAACGGTAAGGGGCGGATCTAAGGTCCAGTCATTGTGCAGCCACTCGAGTGTCTGGCAATTCTCAAAAGCCTTAGCATAGTGGGTGGGGTACTCACGCATGTCAAAGCCAATCTTCCCTATAACACTAGCGCACACGTTGCTAGTTGAAGTAAATGCCATTATTGCCGTTTCAGCCCATGATAACGTATCTCCATTTCCAACTAACCTGTTTTCATGAATAAAAAACCTATACCATACCATACAGGCTTATCTTACATTTTCCACATAGGCTTATCTTATACTTCACATCGATGACAGATATATAACAAAAAATACAGTTAACAAAATTTGCTTACCCGCCTGCGTAGTACACTGTGCCTTATGGGTTCTGGAAATAGGTCGAGACATGGCGAGCCACGAATAGTGTGTTATATGCATGATAACAACTAAACTGGGCCATTTCCCAGATCCATTTTAAGCACCTCAAGCCTCGGGTGCTAAGTTCTCGGTCCTCGGGATGACCCGTATCAATGGCCCCGTCTGTCAAGAAGGCCAGAATCCCTTGTGCAGAACCCGCCAGCAGGTGCTCTAAAATGGCATCGGCGATATCGCTGGACAAATTAGACCACACAATGATGCTATCTATAGTTGCACAGTAAAAACTACAGAAACTCCAGCGCACCCCGTCGAAATGATATGGCCTTCCCTTGCAACTGTGTTTGTGGAGGAGGGACATTAGGAATGATAGGGTTTATACAACATAAAACCCCGACAATATCCAAGACAATCAGAATAGGCTTTAGCGTAATGCTGTACAGAAAACCCGAAACATAAATCAATGCCTAGATTTACATTTGTATCGTTAATACAGGAAACCTACAAACTACGCCTAATTATCCAGTCCGAAATCGCCCAAACCCTTCCAACAACGCAAGGTTCGTCCCTGACAATGGCGGTAGATGCAACCCCATCAAACCCTCACATTAACCTGCGGTCCATAATTTGCAATCCACATTCACGCAAAAGATACTACGAAAAATAGACATTAAAACAATCATAAGCATGTAAGGAATGACCTACCGGTTCAAAGGCGTAGGGTCACGAACATCGACCACCGCCTGCGAAACGCGCTCCAGATTTTCTTGCATCTCATCGATTTTGGCCAATTTTGCATTCTTCCTTTTGATTTTTGGTGCCATTGTAACAGCTTCAGAATTTTTCACCGTTTAACACTTGCAAATCTTCGCAAAACCACACACTCTAATCTTCTGCTCCTTCTTCTCTCGCTCAGCAACAATTACGAATTCAAATTCACAACCGCCAACAGCCCGTTCTCATCCAAAACTACTTACTTATATGCGAGGATCACCGACTTGATATCCGATTTCAGCAGGACTTCCCTAAAACGGAACTCGAAAATCAAGATATTAATGCGGCTGATATCGCATGCGTCACTATCTGAAATGACGTTAAACTATCACATCTTATCGCCTCGTAATTGGGTAGAATTGATTACCGCCTGTTTACAATTTCAAACTTTAATTGACTTTCCACGTTTGACAACACTACGTCATCTTTCTCCTGATCATTTATGCACTTTGCGATTTCGCATGACAGACGGCAAATGGATGCAACATTTTCAGCACCTCTAACTTTGACAGGCCCATACAAGAAGGTAGTTAGGCAATTCGACTCCACGCTAGTAGACATTAACCCTCGTTTAGAAGACGTAACCATAGCCGCGTCGGAGACGTCCCCAGAATGGCCAGAATAGTCGACGTGCATGCTAGACCTGGAGGCCGGGGACATAACCGAAGATCCCCTTAATGAGGTCTCTATTGTTACACATAGGGGTGAAGCCAAAACGCTTAAATTCAGTTCTTTATTAGACCAGAAAACACACGATTCCATAAAGCAGGTCCTGCAAGACAACATTACCGTCTTTGCATGGTCATACGAGGATATGCCTGGATTGGATCCCAGGCTAATCCAACATAACATTATCTTAGACCCGCAGATTAAAGAAGTTGGGAAAAAGGTATGGAAAATCAAGCCAGAGATCGCGCTAGCTGTGCGTGATGAAATCACCAAACTATATCACGCTGGTTTCATTCGTGCGGTTGATTACTCGGATTGGGTATCTAACATTGTAGTCGTCCCAAAGAAGACCAGAAGCATACGCATCTGCATAGACTTTCGAGATTTAAACAAGGCTACAATCAAAGATAACTTCCCGCTTCTGAATATCGATCAACTAGTCGATACAATAGCTAGGCATGCACTTCTGTCCTTTATGGATGGCTTTTCGGGCTATAATCAGATCCGCATCAACCCAAAACATCAATTGGCAACAACGTTCATGACACCCTGGGGTACTTTCTATTATACCATAATGCCTTTTGGTCTAAAGAATGCCGGAGCAACGTATCAACGAGCTATGACATACATCTTTAGTGATTACCTCTTAGGGAGACTGAAGGATTATGTAGATGATATAGCTGTGAAGTCTTTAAAGTCTGAGGATGATTCAAAAGACCTGGAATTAGTCCTTAAAAGATGCTCCAAATACGAGCTCCGGCTTAACCCAAAAAAGTGCGTATTCGGAGTCAAAACCAGACGCATGCTGGGGTTTGTGGTGTCAGAAACTGGCATACGAGTTGACCCTAATAAGGTCAAAGCCATTGTTGAGATAACGCCTCCTACAGACCTCAAGCAATTACGTGGGTTATAGGGACGCTTACAGTTCATACACTGATTCATCTCGAGATTAACCGAAAAGCTACACCCTATGCAGCACTTGCTGAAAAAGGGGTTTAATTTCGAATGGACCGACGATTGCCAATGTGCATTTGAAAGCTTAAAACAAGAACTGCAACATTTGCCGATGGTTTTCCCACCACAAAGGGACTTACCATTTTACATTTACCTCACGACTTCGGACATAGTGTTAGCAGCATTACTTTGTCAGAGGGATGATGGGTCGGAAGTGCCCATCTACTACTTGAGTCATGCTCTATGTGCGTACGAAATAAGGTATAATGACGTAGAGCGTAACTACCTAGCATTAGTTTTTATGCTTAAAAAGTGTAGGCATTATCTTTTTCGTAGCAAGGTCAACATCATTTGTAAAAACAAAATTCTTAGGGCCATTACGCACAACCTATACGAGAGTCGTAAAATAGCTCGCTGGAAGGCTATCATGGCAGAATTCGATCTACATTATATTGGCCAATCTTCTACGAAAGGCCAAGCGATAGCTGACCAGTTAGTAACGTCACCAATTAACAATCAGGCGACTATAGAACCAGAATTCCCTGATGAACATGTACATAGTATAAGCCCTGTCTTGACAGGCCCCGAAGCAACGTTGTATTTCGATGGAGCTTCAACCGCGAAAGGTGGCAGTGCCGCCACCGTTATTACGCTATCACCTGAGGATGTGCGTCTTCACGCTTATCGCTTGACCTTCCCTTGTATGAACAATGTGGCAGAGTACGAGGGGCTCCTCAGGGGATTACTAATTGCCAGCGAACTCGATGTTCGACACTTGGAGATTAGGGGCGATTCGATGCTTGTCATAAATCAGATCACAAGAGTCTATGCCTGCAAGGCTATACATCTGCAGCCCTACTGCGATAAGGCTAAAGATCTTCTGAGATGATTTGCGACCATCGATGCCCAACATGTGCCACGCACTGACAACACACTGGCCGATGCACTGGCCACCCTGGCTCTGAACGTGCCTTCACATCTGCTTGACACCTACCCTGCATTGATAATAGACTGCGTAGATCCTATCATTTAGGCAGTGCAAATCTCTTCTCTTCTCGAGGAAAGCACACCTAAATGGTACGACGAAATTAAAACTTACCTTCTACAGGGCGAGCTACCGTCTGAATTGACACGCGCGTAGAAGGATGCAATTCGCAAGCGGGCTAGGTAGTATGTCATCATGGGAGATAGTACTCTTTGTAGATGCTCTTTTGATGGTGTGCTACTTACTTGCGTCGACAAAAACCAAGCACAGCATATAGTCAGTGAAGTTCACGAGGGACTGTGCGGCGGCCACGTAGCACCACGAGCGATTGTCCTAAAAATCCGTCGCTTAGGATACTACTAGCCACGCATGGAAAAAGATTGCCTCATGAAGGTTAAAACTTGTGACATGTGCCAGTGTCACGCAAACCTCATCCATGTGTCACCTACAGAATTACATACAACGTAGATAACATGGGCATTTCAATGATGGGGACTGGACATTATAGGCCCCATCACGCCAAAATCTTCCATGGGTCATAGCTTCATAATTACCTCTACTGAGTATTTTACAAAGTGGGTAGAGGCTGTTCCCCTAGGGAAGATCACATCCCAATAGATTTGCCATTTTATCCTGGACAATATAGTAACCAGATTTGGTCTCCCGATAACTATCGTGACCAACAATGGGCTACAGTTTAGTAGCACGGAAACCAAATCCTTCTGTGATAACCTGGGCATCAGACAATCTTTTTCCTCCCCTTATTACCCACAAGCGAATGGTCAAGCTGAAGCAACGAACAAAGTAATCATCAATCTGCTTAAGAAAATGCTTGACGGCAACAAAAGACGGTGGCACAAACAGATCCTCTATGTGCTATGGGCATATCGTACTACATGTAGGAAAGCTACAGGTAATACGCCCTATAGCCTTGTTTACAGGTCTAAAGCAGTGCACCCCCTCGAGTTGCAAATTCCTTCTCTGAGAATGGTCCTCTCCATGGCTATAAATGAGGCTCAACACACCGAGTCTCGAATCATGGATTTGGATTTAGTAGAAGAGAAGAGAATACAGATGCTTGGTATGATTGAAAAGTATCAAGATAACCAGAGACAGAAGCATCGTCACAACCTTCAGCAGCGCCTGATCAAGAAAGGAGATCTAGTTCTCAAGGCCGTGCACGAACCAGTAGGCAAATTCTCGACAAACTGGGAAGGCCCTTTCTTGGTGGTTGACACGTACAACAATGGAGCATTCATGTTAGCAGATGTCAATGGCAATGAATTGCCAAATCCTATAAATCATGTGTATCTGAAGCAGTATTACATTTAGCAGCATCTAGGGTGTTAATAGTAGGTATGGCAATGAACGCCTACTACGACGCTAAACTAGCAATACACGTCCGCTACGATGCTAAACTGGCAATACACGTCCGCTACGACGCTAAACTGGCAACCATCGTCCGGTACGATGCTAAACTGGCAACCACCATCCGCTACGATGTAAAACTGGCATTCCTTGCACGCGTCTGCCACGACGCTAAACTGGCACTGACCGTCCGCTATGACGCTAAACTGGCAAGCTATAACCGTCTGCTATGACATAAAATTGGGAATGTTTTACAGGTCTGCCAAGACGAAAAACTGGCATCTTTTGCATGCGTCCGCCACGACGCTAAAATGGCACCAGCTGTCCGCTATGACATAAAACTGGCAAAGGTAAGCAGCCGTCTGCTGAGACATAAAACCAGCACAGCTCTATCCTTGGGTCATAACATGAAACTGACATCCACAGCATGCTCTGCTGAGACCATAAATCAGACACACCACCGTCCGCTACGACATAAAACTAGCATTTCTCGGTCTTCCTGGACTTTAAACTGGGACCATGGTTTGCTGAGACTTAAAAACAACAACGACAGTCTACCAGGACTTAAAACTGGGACTTACAGACTGCTGACATGCAAATCAAGCGAGCGTGATCATCCTTGTATAGCTGCGCGACGGACGGGATGGGATACTGGGACAATCTCAGCGTCACCAGCCCACCGGCATCCTACTGATTCCTCGGACGAGCTGAGAGGCATGCTACTGACCCCTCGGAGATGCCGTTGCTGTGCCCACTACAGCGGTGGTACGTCTGAGGGTTTAGTTTCTCCAGCCGGAGCCTCGACGAAATCCTCGTTGACAGCGACCTTAGAGACCTCCGCCGATCATCGCTATCAGACGTCAGCTTCACAAATTCATCTAGCTGGTTCCCTGCACAACCAATTAGCTGCACTATGTCTGATGCTTTTTGGCGGCGATATGCTGGGCCGAGCGTCGAGATGGAAGATTCTGGCCTCATGCTACAGCTCCTTCTTCATGTCCTAAGCACTCTATCTTGCATCAAATGGCGCTCGTTTCGACAACCTCGCCTCTTGTTCGCACGAGCAATGGCATTTTCTGTTTTCTTCTGTGGTTGCAGGCTACTTGTTTCAAGGATGTCATTCAAAGGTGCGTTCATCTGAGCGGTGAAGAACAATAGCGTTTTGAGATGGCTGCTCAGGTTTGTCCAACCACCTAGAACTGCATGCCTATACCTCTCATAATCCTACTCTTAGCTCTCATCCCTACCACTTGCTTCCTGTGTGCAAAAGCTACATACGCAAACATCCATCTTTCACACTTACACTACAACCAAGCCCATAACACGATTAAGCGCTGTAGCAGAGATATCGCGGAAGTGATGCGCCATGCTCCTTTTGCAAGCATTCCTGCTATAATCGGTGATAGAGAAATCTCAGGCTGATGCGCTACGCTCGTCTGAAAGCATTCCTATTGGCATAAGTGTGCGTACGTTTCTGTGTGTTCAGTAAGCATATTCCATACTCCTACCATCCTAACTCATTTTACATCTTCCCTGAACCTCTTTCCTACTATGTCATTCTATCTCCCATTCCCTCCAACTTTGCTCTTCCATGTTGACAGGGCAACGCCTGAGTAGCCATGGATGGACGCTGTTCTTGCTTCTACCAATCCGGTGTTTCGTATTCTTTGTCGACGTATTTCACGCTAGCCGTCTAACCGTCAACAAAGAGGGGTCATTGAAACACCGTGAAAATTGCGAGTCGGCCTCAGGTAGAGATTCGCAATTCAGGCGAGGGCACATGTCAGAATTCCAGAAGGGAGAATAAGACAGAGCAAGACCAAGAGGCGCATAGCATCAAGTCTTTAACTTCCTATGCAGATTCCTAATCTTCCTATGCTTTCTCTGTTTACGCTATATCACGCAACACAACGTAATAGCGCTTAGCATGATTCTGTGCAAACATAATCTGGCATCAGAAGGCTATTTACTTCAGCATGTGGAGAGGCTTGAGTAGTGTAACATGCGACTTCTCGTAATTTTTTCTAAGGCTTTTGTTCAAGGCCAGGTTTACACTCTGTTACGCACGGTAGCGTAATGAGCTCCAAAACAATCAAAGGCAAAGTCTAAGGAAGTGCAACAGATCAACCCTTTGCTCTTGGCATGCAGATTGCTCATCATACGCAACGAAGCATATCTCAGCGTATTGCTTCGCCAAGCTAAACATTGTTTACGCTTCATTATGCGCGACTGTGTAAAAGAACATAAAATAACTTGAATCAATTATCTTCCACGTTATGTTACGCTCTTGCACGCAACGCAACGTGAATGAGCGTAATATAACCTAAGGCCAGTTGAAACATGCCCGACGCGCATCTGTTCTTCACATGCACAATACGCAAACGAGCGTATTGTGCATAGTCACAAAGTTTGACATAAAAAGGTCAAGTCAACAGTACCCGAAGCATCTGGGGTACACGTCATCAGGGTTGTGCCTTTTCTACAGGACGTCGCGGCCTATAAATACCCCAGTTGACAAAGATACAGGGGTTGGCAAATCAAAAAGGCAAGGATATTTTTCTAAGCACAGGAGCACTGATCACCTTGAGCAGAGACAGAGAGAGCAGCACTTTCGCAATTGTTGACAGCATCACCTTTCGGCAGAGACAAGAGACACTTGGCTTGAGCATTGGTAGTAAGAGTGATTCCCCTCTAGTGAAGACATAACTTTCTCCATTGGCGATTATCGGCAGTTCCGAGCAGAGACTACCTAAGGCAAAAGGAGCAAATCAGAGATCCAGACATCATCTGGTGTGGTTTGTGAGTTTCTATTGATCAGAAGCAGTTGATCAATAGACGTCAGAACTTGACCTTCCTTGCATCCCTTGTCCGGCCTACAAGGTAGATCGGATTCTATTCTACACTTCTGCTCAGACAGTTTGCTTGTTTCTTGTTGCTTTGTGTTTGCTTGTACAAAACAATCGGGGTCTCCCCAGTGTAACTTAAATATACAAAATACTTATTTTCCCGGGTCAAACTATAGATCTTGCAATTACGCGTTTCTCTCGTGTTTGATTCCAGTTGTCGTGTTGACGCTATCATCGTCGTTATCATTCATCTACATCACTTTTCTCTCATTTTGCACATCGCTGAATCATATCGTTCCACAAAATATTTGTAATCTTCATCGGTTTACTGATTAGTAAGTCTCTGTCTGATCGACAAGACCATTCAGGGCACCGAGGATTCGTTTTTCCAACATAGCCCTCGCGCAGATCCGTGGTTAAAACTATGTACACGAGATTGTGTTTGGTATTTTCCAATTGCCGGCATTTTCCGTCGTTACACCTTCAAATGGTTCTAGGAAAAGGAATAAGTCCACATGATAAAAGTGTAATGGGATGTTATTCACAAGAAGAAGCATCTAAAAAAACTTCATCTCAACAAAAGACTTCTTCAAAGATTGAAGTATCAATAGGCACTACATGTTAACCAAGAGTAGCTCCAAGGTTTGATCACTTTAACCACTATAGGAGGGTTAGATGCTATTATTGTAATAAATTATGGCTTAATTAGTGGAAGTGAAATTTAAGATTTTATTATATGAATACCTAGTTATATCATGAGAATCAGTCTTATCCAAATGCACATAGAAAGGAAATCTTATAGGGAAAAAATGAATGGAAGAAAACTCAAAAGGAAAAGGGAGTTTAAAAAGTATGAAGAATCAAAAGAAAGGAAGATAAGAATGAGAAGACTCTCTCTAAAATATTTATGAAAGGGAGTGAAGCATTGGAAATCAAAGAAGTTTGTGTGAGAAGACACATCCCAAAAGAGGAATTTCATGCTCAATCTTACTAAGCAACTTAATTCTCTTTAGAAAGAAAGGTAAGTACATGTAATTTTTTGATTCATTTCGTGTATCTCTTAATACTATAATCCTTGGCAGCCATTCCTAAACCCCATCTTGTTTAGCCTAATCTTAATGAGATGTCTTGCTAGAGATGTCTACCTAGAGACATCTACTTTCAAAAGGAGACATCTACTCCTAAAAAGAGACATCTACTTGAGTCTTCCTCAACATGGCAGAGATGTCTACTTTCCAAATGAGACGTTTACCTATAGTAATAGGTGTAGAGGATACATCTTTATTTTGAAGGAGATATCTACTTTTTCATTTAAAATCCTCATTGAGCATGATTATTTAAATTCATACCCTTCTTGTTGACTCATTTTCAATGAGATGACCAAGGCCCTACTAGTGATAGTGATTTGTGCATCCATGGCCCACAAGAAGGTTGGAACGTGTAGGATGCCACCAAAGAAGAGGTCAAAGGAAGTATCCACTAGCAATCCAAGCACATAGAACCCCCAGTTCAAGTCTCTCAATGCTTAGAATTGGTTTGAGGTAACTCAAACTATTAACATCATTTCAAAGCATTTTCTTTCCTTTACTTTAGATAGATAAAAGGTTTTAATGAGTTTCTTCCAACTGTTGAATTAGATTAACTTCATTTCCATGGATTTCTATGTGCTTGAAGTTCTTATTCAAGAATTTTATAGTAACATTATAATTATAAATGCTGCTGTTAGAGATTTTACAACCATGGTTTGGGATTTAGGGATTGAAGTGGTCAATGCACTTCTTGGGATTTCTAGTAATGATTTCTTTTAGGTCACCATTCATTCTATGAATGATATTTTTACGAATGGTATAATTCCCATTACCTAAGATGAATTCTATGATGCATTATTTCAAGAGTCAATGTATCCTGGTAAAGGGAGAATTTAAAGGAACAAGATGTCTCCAGATGCTTCCACTCTATCCTACATTATCTTATATAACATCATTGTGAAAGGGGAAGGTATAACTATCTACTACCAACCCAAGCATTTGTTCTATACTACCTTCTTATAGGACAACCATTGTACTTGGGGCACACTCTTTACTATGAAATTCTAAGCATGTTCACCAAAGAGAGGATTTTTGGTAATCCTTGCCTCAATAGTTTGCTGATTCATCAAAGAGGTTTACCAATTCTTGAAATGCCTTTGCTCAAATGCAAGAGAAGCATTGGTGAGTATGCAGAGAAGAGCAGCTCCATCTGATAAAGTAGGACCCAACACTAAGCCATCATAGTCCCAGAAGAGTAGATTAGTATCATCATCTAGGACCTCTTCCTAGTTCATAAGGTCTAAATCTACTAGTGGATAGGTGAGATCTTCCCTCAAGAAGCTACTTTGGCTATTTGCTCATACCTTGTGGATGATCAATAGGAATCTCTCTTACTTGCATAAGATAATCAACATTGTTGGAGTACTTCTTCCTCTTGGTGGGCATCATTTTAAGAAGATCACAAATACCCCCATTTCAGATAGTGAGGAGGACCTTAATCCTCCAATGAGACATTAAGCCATAGCTAGACCTTCCTGGGCCTATAACTTAGGAAATGAGTTTGATTCAGAGGAGCCTGATGCACCATCTACATGTGTCCAAGGGGAGCATCCTAATCCCATGAAGCTTGGCATCAGTTTTCATCATTAGTATGATGATCCTAGATCATTTGATCAATAGCCCATGGAGAGCATCTTTGGGACTTTGTCCCAATGAAGTCCTATTAATGCCAAAGAAAGGGAGCTTCCTCATCCTTTTAATAGGCTCTAGCCTAGTCATATTCACTAGATTCTTCTGAATTTTGAATGAAGCTTTGTTCAAGGAGAGCTCCTATCCAACTACCTTGTCCAAATGATGATTATGAGCAGCATGTGATCAATACCAATACCAATAGTGATGATGATGAAAAGGAGACTTACAAACCATCTTGAGCTATAGCTACTTTAGATGACAATTCGGATGATGTGATCAAGGTCAATGAGTAGGGTTCTTGGGTGCTCTGTTCTTTTTGTTGATGTTAAAAAAGTTGGAGATAGAAAATGTGTATACATATGTGGCTTTTATTATGGTGTTACACACATGTATTTTTTGCACATGTTGAGAAACTTTTAGGGACTGCATGTATTGTGGACAAGTTGTATGGATAGTTTTTGGATAGTTTATGGATAGATGTTGCTTAATATGATTATGAGTTTTCACATTATTATGAAGATAGGTTTTCTCCTTTGCATAACATAGTTTCATTTTCAATTTCATGTAATCTCTACCCTATGCCTTAAAGCTTTAGAGTCATTATTCTAGTTATAACCTTAGATGCCATTATAATTTATATGTCTTAATAGTTTTATTAATTATTGTTACATAAAATATTTATTGACTCACCCATTTTATTAAGTTTTGGACACCACCAAAAAGGGGAAGATTGTTAACCCTTTAGTACATCAAAACCGTAAGAAAAATGGAGAACATAGAATATTTGTGGAATGGGATGATTTTTGTAGGGCCTAAATGAGATCTACAAAGACATGTCAAAATAGTGACTACAAGGACTCAAGGGAGCATGGATGAGTATGAAGACTACACACTAAATGAGGATGCTTCAGTGATTGAGAGGAAGCCAAATCAACAAGAGCAATCCTCATGAACTAGAGCTCAAATGTAGAGAAGACATCTCCAAGGGATAAAAGATGTCTTGGTTGAGAAGAAGTATAGCACAAGAAGATGTCTTCTAAAAATAGGAGAAATATCCTTTCAAAATAAGAAATCTCCCAAGAGATGTTCCACTTGTAAAAACACCACAAAATTTTGGCCTAGCATTTTCAGAAAAGATTCAAGTTAAGTCATACAGTTGTCCAAGCATGAGTATAGCATGACCAAACTTGGAGGCCTCCAAAACAACCCTCGATGGTTCACAATTCAATAGGCAAGATCTCCCTGGGGCCCACAGGTGACTGCACCAACTTCCGGCATATAGAATCAAAATTTTTGGGCTCAAAATGCTTGGTTTTGGCTAAGTACACTTTGGTCACACTGGCTTACGCTGCATAGCATAAGGATCAACGTCACCAAATTTTGGAGACCTAAAACTGAGTTCAAATAGGTTGAAATCAAGCACAAGTACCCCCCATGACCTTCACCAACATCCCTAGCAGCTCCTAGCCTCTAGAAAATCGAAATTTGGGCCTCAAATATGCCATTTTGACTTGGTGAAGCTGGGGTTACTTTTCAGACGCTGCATAACGTAAGGATCAGCGTCACCAACTTTTGGAGCCCCAAAACTGAGTCCAAACAAGCTGAAATGAAGTACAAGGATCCCCCATGACCATAACCAAGGTCCCCAATAGCTCCAAGCCTCTAGAAAATCAAAATTTGGGCCTCAAATATGCCATTTTGACTTGGTGATGCTGGGGTTACTTTTTAGACGCTGCATAGCATAAGGATCAGTGTCACCAGCTTTCGGAGCCCCGAAACTATGTCCAAACAGGCCGAAACTAAGTACAAGAACCCCCCATGACCTTCACAAGGTCTCCAATAGCTCCCAACCTCTAGAAAATAAAAATTTGGGCCTCAAATATGCCATTTTGACTAGGTGATGTTGGGGTTACTTTTTAGACGTTGCCCATCATCATCAACCAAAAAAACTCCAAAACGACATCCAAATCAGTCCAAATTTGGCACACAGAAACCTCATGATCCATGGCATGTAGATTCACTCTGAAAATGGGTCTCTCATGTCAAAAATAGGTTCAAAATGTGCTATTTTCAGGTCATATGCTGTTAGTCACGTTGACATGCTTCCAGCAGCGAAAACCCAGCGTAAACACTTTCATACGCTGGATGTTGGATGCTGGACGCTAGAAGCTAACACTAGGACACATTACAAGCATGCTAGAGCCAGAACCACACATGATAGAGGCCTTGGTGGATCAAAAATAGAATAGATTTTCAGATCTGGAGGCCAAACATCTAGATTCACTCTTGTATTTTAACATTCTTTGTACATTTTGCATTTTTCAGCATATCAAGCTCTTACGCTATGAATTACACCCATCAGCGTAAGAGATCTTGGTCACACTGCATGTTGTACATTGTAACATTTCTTGCATCTAGTCAACGCACACACCTATCACCTAATCCAAATTTTTCTCACCCTGCAGCCATGGATCTTCACATAGATCCACATCCCACGCATCAAAACCATATAAATACCCTAATTTTCCACTAGATTGGGGTTGGAAAATTTTATCACAGAGCATCTTGTATACTTTGTACACTGAACATTCCAGGAAACATTTCATATGCTGGGCATCAAACTTGGTTATGCTGAGCAAGGGCAATCTTGGTCACGCGGCAAAACCTGCAACCAGAAACCTGTATTCCCCAGCATCCATTCACATCTACCGTGGCTCACGTCTGACTGGCGGCAATCCACAACTATGTTTGATTGGTTCACATTGTAATCATTTGTAATACACATTATTTACATTTTTTGCCAGCCAATCTTTAGTTTTCATATAGTTTTCATTGTTTACTTTTTTTTCACCATTTACCGTTTACATTCGTTATGCCTGTTACGCTTGTTTGCATTCTATTTTCACCATTTGCATTTGTTTATGTATAAACCAACGCATCGTAATTGTGTACGTTATGGGAAGTCCTTATTTGATCCACATGTAGATCATTCAAGGCACTCTTCCTTCATTGATTTATAGCTTGCCCTCAAGTGAAGGTAGGGTCTTACTATTTCATCCGTAGATCTCTCGGTGTCCGTTCATTCCATCCTCTCATCGACAATTTCAGATGGTACAGTAAAATGGCACTAGAAGGAGGGCCATTTCTTTGTTAGATCCACCTCTTAGCATCCCAGATCTAGTGTTCACACACTACTATGATTGTCAAAATTCCTATGCTTCCTTGTTCCCAGCGTTCAGGCACTATTTCCTACTCATAAATCTTGTTATCCAGTCCAGACGCTATTTTAGAGTTTTCCAAACATGTTCCTGCTTGAATCATAGCATCCTGCAACTTTCCTTCTTAGATCCAGAAACTGCCCTCAGTGTCTTGTACTCCCTGCCAGTTTTAAACATTGTTTACAACATCTCTTATCCTTATCTCTCTTTTCTAGTGCTATTCACAGCATCCAGATCTAAGTTTTCTTCTCAGATGCTGCGTCTAGCACTTAGTTTTCTCACCTAGGCAGCCCATCCAACCTCTAGACACTATGCCTTAGCTTTAGAAGCTGAACCTGGTTTACTCACACTGATGTTGGTCATGCTAACATTAGTCACGCTGCTCCTCACCCTACTAATGCTAACGTTGATCATGATGACGTTGGTCACGCTAACGTTGGTCACACTGACATTGGTCATGCTGACGTTGGTCACGCTAACGTTGGGCAAGCTGATGTTGGTCACGCTGCTCCTTACCCTACCTTATACACTATGCACATTAATTATATGCTACACCTCTTGAAACTCCTTGTACATTTCTAGGTTCTTACGTTGGACACTTAGAAATTTTTTTTCACACATTGCCAAGTTCTTACGCTGGATACTTAGAAAATTTTCAACAACTTAAACTTCACATGCTGTAGATTTCACATGCTGTAGTTTTGCACACACTGCACACTAGTCATGCTGCACACTCAGCCTTGACCATACGTTGCACACTTAGCTCGAAACATCCTTGGCACTTGTTAGCTAGCCCGTATGCTACCCCGTCACACCACCATGGAGTCATCTCAGAACTCTAACGCACGCACCTTCGTAATCCTCACATAGGAACATTACAACTTTATCTGTGTGAAGATTCAGGACAACCTTCCCCTTAACACCACAGAATAGGAGGCAAAACAAAACTTTGAGCGCATATACATGGGAGGTCATGAATTTGTCCCTTCTGTATATGACATCAACCCCCTTTCTGAGCCTTACCACCGACTCGTCTCTCAGCTTCTTTTGGAAAGAAGCCAAAACACATGGCAACCCACTGAGGAGCCCCGAAACCAACATGATGTAGATGACTTCGAGGCACAATCTAAACCTGAGGATTCATACCACACCCTTAGTCCTCATGCCTACGTGAACTCATTATTCCACCCTCACATGGGATAGATGGCACCTCACCAAGTATCAACGAGCACACAAGCACTAGTGTCCCGACATGGACTACCCATGTCCACATCCACCTAGTACATGCCGCCAGTGTAAACACATGGGGCCACTTTCATTACATTGGCCCCACACATTCAGGGTGTTACCCCACAATTAGCAGCTAGACAAGGAACCACACCCCTTGTTCAAAAACCCACTTACTTTAGCGTGCCACACCCTGCAATCCCAACTTTGAATGTTGCTCCACAACAAAAAATAACCCAACAATCTCCCCAACCACCTGATCTGCCTACCACTGAAGAGTGGGCAGAAGCTAAAAAAATGATGCAACCATTAGCTGAAGAGGTAAAGCACCTCAAAACGGCAAACATTGAACAAGTTAAAGTACTAGACTTCTACCAAGATGATCCAATTAGCTCTTTAGTGTCATCATTAGCTTTACCCAAGGGAACCACACTACCCCAGTTAACCAAGTACAATGGGAAGGGAGATCCGAATGCTCACTTAGTCACATTTCAATCAAAAACTCTATTGCTTCAAGCTTGGCCCCACGCAATCTTGCACATGTTCACTATGTCCTTAATAGGCGTAGTCTTAGACTAGTACCGAGCCCTACCATGTAACTCCATATCCTCTCTTGAGGATCTGTTACACCAGTTTGTTACTAGGTTTAAGTATAACCTAAAGCCTGAAGCCACACTAGATACTCTGATATAGGTGAAACAAGCACCACTAGAGCCTGTGAAGAAGTTCATTCAATGATGGAGCGCTACCCTTAACGAAGTTCATGAGCCCATCCCTAAAACGTATTTGCTTACAATTCTGAAGGGAGCCATTAATGACTTCATTAAGTTAAAATTGTACTACCTAAGCACTCAAATGTTGAGCCAAGCCTTCACATAAATCAAAAACATTGAACAAGCTGAACACACCATAAATGATCCGGCCTATGTGGCTTACAAAAACTAACACATTGCCAAACAACAGAAAACAATGGAAACTGTAGCCATAAGCACAAAAACAACAAACGCCAGTACCAACCCACCTACAATGATAGGGGCCACCCCAAGGCCCAACTTTTAGTGCAAGGATCACTCTAAGTATATGCCGCTACCCATGCGACCTTATGAACTACTAGAGAAACTCCTCAAAACTGAGCAAATCCAATACAAACAAGTAGAGGAGAATGCCCGCCATCGACACAACAAGTACTGTGAGCTACTGAGGAACCCCACCTTAGCAACATCAAATGAGCCCTTAGTTCCATGATATTTCAAGTTAGACAAATTCTGTCACTACCACCAGATGTCTGGTCACAACACTGACAACTACCATGCCTTACAGGATGATCTTCAGGTAATGATAGAACGAGGCCAACACAACATCAACAACCTGACTTAACCTAGCATAGATGATGCCTCCTATGTCATAAACTCCATTAGCATAGAAAGAAATCCAAAACCTGTGTGGCAACCTTTCGTGATTCGTATGCCTCTCAGTAAGGCAATGATCCCCTTCACCTCCATCAGTAATAGGCCTTCCATTATCATCTAGGTGCCACCTCGAGCACCTCCAAAACCTTTCATGATCAAAGTACCACCACAATCATTTTCTCAGACATTAAACTGGCATGATGCACCTACCATAGCCGCAAAGAAACCTTTTGTCATCAAGGTGCCACAACAAGCTAGTCAAACATCAACGACTCCTCCCAAAATACCATTTTTCATAAAGGTGCCACCACGTGATGGCCCCTCACCTACCTAGAATCCAACCGTAGGCAACGTCTCAACCTCTTCTCCCTCAAGATTCAACCTTGCCAACAACATGGGTAAGCCTACCAAATGGCAGTAGAAGAGGACAAACAAACAACGAACAACCTTCACACCCGAAACAAAAGCCATACCAAGTAAGCAACAATCAAATGCTGGGGTCCCTACCCCTAATCTCAAGCAAAATAGGCCCAAGCCCTCTATGCAGGAGGCCCATCCCTCAACCCACATGAAGGAAGCCAAATCCAACACAACGACCAACAACACAGACTTTGTAGTTGCACTAGCCCAGGTAAAACAAACACTCAAACAAAAGAACACAACAATGAGCTTGTACGACCTAGTCATGACTTCAGCCATTCACCGTGAAGCCTTGGCTTAAACATTAGCATCCATTCCTATTACGGAGGACATCCCAGCAAACAAGGAATCCATCCATGTAACGATTTCACAACACACACCACAAGGATTGGGTTCAAACACCTTAGCCTTTCACGATGATGCAGTTAAAGTCAACCCTGAACAAGGGGAGGTCACAACAGCTCCATTTTTGATTAGTGTACGTGTTGGTAAATTTACCATTTGTAGAGTGCACATTGATGATGGTGCAGCAACAAACATAGCTTTATACTCCGTCATCAACAAACTAGGCATGGTAGACGAGATCATGCTAATGAAAATCACGTGTTTAAAATCCTTCAACAGATCACGTGTCACAGTTAAGGGCATAATCAACTTAGCCTTTGTGGCATGAGAACAATTCCCCACTAGCATGGAGTTCACTTTCATAGAAGAGATTCCAAGTTTCAACATGATTCTTCGTAGACCTTGGTTAGCCCAACAATGGGCCGTTTCCTCACCGATACATCAAGAAATCCATCTTCCATACGGAGGTGGACAAGTCATCATACATGATGATAACACTCCCTTTCAAGTCATCTACAACATAGACATGTCACAATTCTTGAAAGAAGAGTCTCTTGATGGAACACCCACAACAACAAATGCAACACCTAGAGCTAAAACACCCAAACGAGTGTTAAAAACCGAAATCCTCCCATAGCAACCAAAACCTAGCACGCCTCCTAGACCACGTTCATCTAGGAAACAACCAAACGATCAAGGCTTCCCTATGGACAAAAACACATATGATCCCCACCCACTCTTCACCTCTGTTTGTTGTGCATACATCACCTTCGTTTGCATTGTACTAGCTTACGTGTTTACATGTGCTCCGAAAAGGCCTTAAACTAACACATAGCTTGGTACGACTTTAAATTGCCACGCATGGCCCGAAAAGGCCCTAAACTACCGCTTTTCGTATTGTTCTATTTTTAGCAGTTACTACTTGACATTGTGTTTTCTAGTTCCTTCTTTTGCAGGATCACCTAAACGTACGTGCATGCATCCACACATCATCTTGGAATCATGATGGTAAACTGATACCACAGATTCATCCTGGAATCATGATGATAAACTAATACTATAGAATGGTCCTGGCATCATGACCTAAAACTGATATCACAGATTATCTGGAATGACAATAAACTACCATATTCTCATTTTCCAGAGTCTGCTAAGACTATAAACTAGCTCACCTCTCTATAGTCTGCCACAACTATAAACTAGCATTGCACTGTCCACTACGATGCTAAACTGGCAATGTCTAATGGGTTATGACATAAAACTAATCCACGACAGTCCACCAAGACTATAAACTGGCAAGTTCTTCATTGGTCTACTAATATGTGGCTGAAATCAAATGACATGTCTTCATCAACCTGCTCAATGAATTCATCACTGGACTCTGACAACATTGCTTCTACTTAATTTTGATTGCCTATGGTTGCACGCGGTGTCTCCATCCCATCAGTTGCATCCATGTTGAAAGTGTTAACCTAACTCATTCACTTGTGGTTTTCTTGTCTTTTTGGAGCTGTATTTGCAGGATGACACCCAGTGGTGTTCGTACATGGATGCATTTCACCACGGCAACGAGGTACCACATTGTTCCTAATGCATGTAACCAAGTTAACCAAACCATTCACAAGAACATTTCCATTTCCTCAAACATCCCTTATTCTCTAACATGTTCTCCCTACCCTGTTCCTAGATGCATCCCAGTCACCCCAAAACTCTAAACACATGGTTGCACACTATAACTCTCAAAGTAGTTGCAAAACACAACACAACACATGAAATAGATACAAGCACATGAGCACGAGTATAACATTGAAAGAGAGCTTTGTTCAAAAAAAATCAAAGAGAAAAATCCATCACAAGACCCTTGGCACTTCCCATACAAGCCCTAGGTGGGAAGGTACTTGTCTTGGAAGAAAACACTCGTGTCTCAAACAATCATGTTGCATCCCACTGTGTGGCTTTGGCTATTGGAAAACGGGTTCCCTTTGACACTCAAAAAGGATCCTATTTCTCCAAAGAATGTACCACCTCACTGTATGGCTTTAGTTGTGATAATGAGTTCTCTTAAACATGATACAAGAGTCTCATTCCTCCAAAGGACGCACATCCCATGCCTTAGTTCCAAGTCCGCTAGACATTGGCTATTGACAAGGACCAACATGATGTGTTCACACAAGAACATTCCCCTTCCCATAGTTAAACAAAATCATCCCTTCATCACTCCCCAATCTCATAGTTACAAACCTTCTCCCTATACACCTCAAAACCTCATTTCCCCATCCCATGTACTTCTGATCACGGTGCCATGACATCTAGCCAAGTGCCAAAGAATAATGCTTGATACCCAATTGCTCATGGTGTTTTGTAATTCTTTGTCGATGCCTCTTAGGTAGACTCCTCCAGGTGCCAACAAAGAGGGGCCAATGAAAAAACCACAAAATTTTGGCCTAGCATTTCTAGATAAGATTCAAGTTAAGTCATACAGCTGTCCAAGCATGAGTACAGCATGACCAAACTTGGAGGCCTCCAAAATAGCCCTTGATGGTTCACGGTTCAATAGGTAGGGTCCCCTCGGGGCCCACAGGAAACTGCACCAACTTCTAGCATCTAGAATCAAAAGTTTCAGGCTGAAAATATTTGGTTTTGGCTAAGTACACTTTGGTCACGCTGGCTTACGTTGCACAACGTAAGGATCAGCATCACCAAATTTTGAAGCCCCAAAAATGAGTTCAAATAGGCCAAAATCAAGCACAAGTATCCCCCATGACCTTCACCAAGGTCCCTAATAGCTCCCAACCTCTGGAAAATCAAAATTTGGGCCTCAAATATGCCATTTTGACTTGGTGACGCTGGGGTTACTTTTCGAACGCTACACAGCATAAGGATCAACGTCACGAACTTTTGGAGCCCCGAAACTGATTTTAAATAGGCTGAAATTGAGTACAAGGACCCCCCATGACCTTCACCAAGGTCCCCAATAGCTCTGAGCCTCTAGAAAAGAAAAATTTGGGCCTCAAATATGTCATTTTTACTTGGTGACGCTGGGGTTACTTTTCAGACGCTGCACAACGTAAGGATCAACGTCACCAACTTTTGGAGCCCCGAAACTATGTCCAAACAAGCCAAAATTGAATATCACTTGATCACAAATTTTTCTCACCCTGCAACCATGGATCTTCACATAGATTAGCATCCCACGCATCAAAATTGTATAAATACCCTAATTTTCCACTAGATCGGGGTTGGAAAATTTGATCACAAAGCATCCTGTACACTTTGTACACTGAACATTCTAGGCAACATTTCATACACTGGGCATTAGACTTGGTTACACTGAGCAAGGGAAATCTTGGTCATGCTATAGAACCTGCAACTAGAAACATGTATTCCCCAGCATCCATTCACATCCACCGGGGCTCACGTCTGACTGGCGGTAATCTGCAACTACCTTTGATTGGTGCATATTGTAATCATTTGTAATACACATTGTTTACATTTTTTGCTAGCTAGTCTTCAGTTTTCATACAGTTTGCATCGTTTACTTTGTTTTCACCATTTACCATTTACATTCGTTACGCCTATTATGCTTGTTTGCATTCTATTTTCACCGTTTGCATTTGTTTACGTATAACCGAATGCATCACAATTGCATACGTTCAGGGAAGTCCTCATTTGATCCACATGTAGATCATTCAAGGTACTTTACCTTCATTGATTTCTAGCTTACCCTAAAGCGAAGGCAGGGTCTTACTATTTCATCCATAGATCTCTCAGTGTCCATTCATTGCAGCCTCTCACCGACAATTTCAGACGATACAACTTGTAAAGGAGACGTCTTTCCAGAATTGAAGTCAATTTCAAAGAGATGTCCTAATCTTGAAGGAGACATCTATAGTAGTTTTTAGATAGTTGTTGCATGAATTTTGAGGCATTTTGAAAACTCTGAGGCTATAAGAAGATTTCAATATCTTGGTATTATGCAAGCATTATCAACATCAAAGCATACATTATCTATCTTATGCCATTGTACTTGTGTGCTTCATTTTTCATACCATTTGCTTGATTTTTTTGTAGAATTGTACTTCAAAGTAGAAGGATATGTAATTTAAGTTACACTCTTTCCTTGTGTTTTTGTTTCTCCCTTTCTTATAGCCCTTGTGTTTTTGTTTCTCCCTTTCCTATAGCCCTACGGGGTTGTTGTGCTTCTTGCAAGAAGGAATCTATAATTGAGTTTGTTAGGATCCTACAGGATTAAGTGTTTATGTAGCATCAAAACACTCGAAAGTGGAGCTTAATTTTATAAAGGTTATGGGATGCTTGAAACCACATTTTGAGCTTATCAGGACCTTGTGGGATTGAGTGGTTTCACAATGACAAAACACTCTAGGTGTGGAGCTTAGAGCTTGTATAGGGTGTGGTACCCTTCAAATAATATTTTAGAGAAATAAGTCCAAAGGTGTGTAAGGATTCTACCCTTTGAATGTGGATTTACCGAAGTTGGGAAACCATATAAAATTTGGATGTGATTTTTGTGGTTGTTTAATTTTAATTTGGTGAAATTATTCATCCCCCCTTCTAAGTTCTCAGTCCTCAATGAACTTGCAGTGCTTTTTTTCATTCTTTATCAATGTCTCTCAGGTTAATCCTCAAAACATCAACAAAGAGGAACCAATGAAATACCCAAAAGAAAATTCATGTTATAGCCTATAGCTAAAAGTCTTTCTAATTTGGTGGAAAATGAGGGTAGATACAACTATATTATTTTCTCCAAAACATGGCATTATGACATTGTATTAATAGAATTTAAAGATAATGTTTTAATGTAAAATATGAGATTTATAGGTCACATGTTATGGATCTCATACATTTTAGCTTGTGAATTCTAGAAAAATGGTTTGCAAGTTATAAATGCCTTATCTTTCATCTTTTGGGAGTTGCAAATTTCATGTATCCAAGCTCATGGAGTTTGGAAATGCTTTGCAAGCCATAGAATTTGGCAACTTTTAGCCCATAGGTTGAGCATTGTAGTATGATATCCTAGGTAACCTGTAGAAATAGTGTATAGAATTTGGAATTTAAGCCCATATGTTGGGCATCTGAGCCCCATATGCTGGGTAGCATATGGAGCATACTGTATGAAAGTAAAATTTAGCTAAATTTGCTCATACACTATCAAAAGATGCCCTACATGTTATAATTTGTTAGTAATCTATCAGTAATCATGGAAAAATTTATCAACCATAAGACTCGATGGCCTATTTAAACAAGGATTTTTGAACCATTTTGTATTTGGTTGAACTAGAGACTTTCAAAGTAGTGCAAATTTTCAAAAGTCTACAATGTTTCTTCACCCAGCATAGAACATCAAGAGCAAGGAGTTACGTCATTGCAAATCAAATTAGGAGACCAATGTAGAGGAAGGATGTAGAAAACACCTTGCAAATATGCATCATATTCACAAGGAATTATTATTTCTTAGGCCTTTAAAAGCCTTAATTTGTACTTCCCTTGAACTAACTTTTACATTATTATAGTTAATATAAAAGTTGTAGTTTTTCTTTTTTCCAAATATTATTTTCATATTTTCTATGTCTTGGATTTTGCATTGCATTTTTGTTACAGTCTTTCTATGTTTTACATCAATTGGTAACAAATCTTCCATTTTCCATGTGATCAACAAGAATGTCCATGGATCTAAGGTCAAAACTACTCTACTTTAATATTTTTGGGGTTCCAACACCAAATTGTTTCGACACTACACACTAGCTCACAAGCTATATCCAATATGGAATCATCCTCTAGTACAATGTTGATCCAGGCCTCTTTAACATCGCATTATACAACCTTGACTAGTCCCTTAGAGAATTATCCATGAGCATCATGCTACCTCCCTTATTTTGATAATAAGTCAAAACAACTAGTGGAAGGATCACATCCTCCAAGTATTTGAATGGCACAAAAACCCTCCTATGTTTTGTCACATCTCTATTACTAGATATCCTTGGTGGGCTTTGAACATTATCCACCATGTTGTTTACATTTGAAACCTAAATACAATGCTAAAGAAACACATAGTTTGGTTGAAAAATATCAAGATAAAAACTATATAAGTATTTTCAAATAATTCATTAATATCTTTCCTATCAACAATGCTAATAATAGGGGTTAAACCAACTCTGATCAAAGGGATTATACATATGAAATGAAGTATTATCTAATCATAAGCTTCAAAGATCATGTTTAGTGGATTTCCTAAAATATTCATTTATATCATTTTTTAATAAACATAAAATATATTATAATGAAAACATATGTTTCCATAGTGGAAAATAGAGAGAATATTTATGTTTTTATATTTTATAATTTTTGTGGATTTTCTTAATATGAGAATAAAATAATAATAAACACATATGCATTGTAATCTTTATAGAATAAGCACAAAGAAATACATGAAAAGTAATAAACAACTCTTAGTCATAATCTCAATAACCCAACACCATGTCATATATTTGTAACCTATTTGGATAAGGATGAATTATCATAGCTTAATGAAATAGACTTTAAATAATATTTTTACTGTTTTAATAATTTAAGGCATAAATGGTATACAAAAAAGGAAAAATAATAAGCTTTATTCACTATGTAAATACTAGACTCTACATTGATCAAACAGTTCCATGCTACCTAAGCAAGGTAGCACTCTTACAGAGTCTAGTCATATTTGTGAAAGTAATGAATCAAAATACACATACAAGATAGGAAGAAAATCAACTTACCCAAGGGAGTAAGATATTTTCACATAAATTATATGTCAAAAGCTTAAATGGAATCAAATTTATGTCTATGATCTATATGAGAGCTCATCCTATGTATTTATAGTTTTCACAAGATAATGCTATAGGTTGACTAGTGTTGAGGCATCAACATAGCCCTCTCAAAATAGTAAAGGCTAATCCCAATCACACCATGAGCAAAGTAGACTAAACCAAGTTTAGGAAGGGCTACATTAGTACTAGGGGATGTACTAAAATAGGGTAGTTAGTGCACCTCCCTTCCTAAAATTACAATTCTTGTTGCCATTTTTGGGTAAAAGTCAAAACCTAAGGGGACATGTCAAAGGAGTTATAGGATGTCCAAACAAAGCTAAAAGCATCCTAAGGAACTTATAACATACATAAAATATTTATGTATATTACAAGAGAAAATGATAAAAACATAGGAGACATGAGACTCAATCAAACATGCTAGAACTGCAAACATTGGATGTGTTAAATACTTCTTGAGTCAAGATCTTACAATAGTCATAAAAAAATACTAGTAGATTCTTCATTCATGTCTCATGCTCTCGAATACCTTATTTCATTTAGTTGTTGATATCACCTATTTTAAATTATTTTGATTTTTTAGAATGCAAGGAATACATGTTCTTATCAATTTCTATGTTTCTATCTTTATTTTTATGATCATATTCGTTAGTATGTGCATTTAATTCACAAAATCAAAGACTACTATCTCATAACTTAGTTGTGGGGGAGAGGTAGAGTTGGGTGTGTATTATTTTATTTACTCCTACATCATTTAGCATAGCCATGTACATCTTCGGCATTTGATTGTGATTTTTATCTTTCTATTTTCTTTGGAAATTATACTTATCATTGTTTCTATGCATAATTTTTTTAAGAATGGTTTAATGCATAACAATTTCACTTGATTTTAAGCATTATTGCATTGTAATGTGTTGAATCATAAGGGAATGATGTGTCATTTAGTAGTATTTTGTATGTCCATTGTAAGCCTCTAACTTGGAAAGTATTTTATGCATCCTAAGTTTGTAGTCATGGCATTTTTAGTTATGATTTATGTCTTTTGAGTTTTTACCCTTACCTCTTGTATCATGCTTTAGGGTTATCTATATGTCCTAAGTTTCTTAGAATGCTTCTAACATTATCCAAAAATCCTAGGGCCCTTTCCACATGCCCTCTTGGGTTTTGACTTTTGCCTAGAATTGGTGGTTTAAAGTGTGATTTGGGGGTAATGTGATGATTACCTTATATCAACCAATTTACATATGGTATGACCAGGATTAGCCACTAGTGCATTAATTGATCTCCATGCACACATATGCATTAGCAAACCTCTACCATTACTTCATGAAAACTATAAATACCTAAGATCAAATATCATAAATATCTTAGTCCTAATATCCTTTTTATTTGGCCCTTTGACATATGATTTATGTGAAGAGATTCTCCTCCCTTAGGTAAGTTGATTTTATTCCTATTTTGCATGTGTATTTTGAGTCGTTTCTTTCACAAATTTGGCTAGACTCTATTAAAGTGCTCAAGGGGATCAGTTCCCCACGAACGCGACATTCAGCATGGTCAAGGAGATGCCCAGGTTTAACCTGATCCTGGGGAGATCATGGTTAGCACAACTTAGGACTGTCTCTTCACCCATTCATTAGGAAATCCCCCTACCATACGCAGGCAGGGAGATGGTGATCCATGGTGATGAGGTAGTGGCACAAGCTATCAATAATGTAGACATGGAGCAAGGCTTAGAGGCTGTAACCTGTGAGAATGAAGCACCTACTTACACATGCACTAACCATCCAGCTGGGGAATCGGCTCAGCAGGCCAATTTCCAAAATGAAAGCACGTGGGCTGAGTTGCCTTTCCAAGTGGGAGACAATGATGTAAATTAAGTCCCTGGCAAAGTGCCTCGGCCTTACATTCTGCTCAACCCACGATGGATCAAGAAGCAACTACGCATAGTGTAGCAACCCCGCTATTTCCTACCTAGTCACCATCCTTTGTACATTTACCATATCATTGTTTTGCATCCATCCATCTACGTAAGTTACCAGTTAGCCACTCTCCAAATTGGTAACGTATCATCTCTTTGGCGTGCTACGCTATGGCCTGAAATGGCCTAAAACTAGCAATGGCCCGAAATGGCCTAAAACTATGTTCCACCATGGCCAGAAATGGCCTAAAACTATGCTACACTATGGCCTGAAATGGCCTAAAACTATGTTCCACCACGGCCAGAAATGGCCTAAAACTATGCTACGCTATGGACCAAAATGGCCTAAAACTATGCTACGCTATGGCCCGAAATGGCCTAAAACTAGTAGGGGCCTGAAATGGCCTAAAATTAGCACATAAAAGCATGAAAATTTTACATAAAACTTAGCACGTAGCCAATGCATAAGTTAGCATAGAATCGATTTATTTTTCAAAATTCTCCCCTTTATTCAACACTTTTGTCTCTTAGACAAAGTTTGCAAAAGTTTTACAAAAATCCAAAATTCCAAAAAAATCCCATGCTGTCATGGGTTTTCACTGCCTACATCATCTTCATCATTTGGTTCTGCATTACCCCCTTCTACGTCGCCTTCCCTTGCATGGTCCTCTACCGCCCCTTCATTCCTACCCTCTGTGGATCCTACACTCTCACCCAGAACCTGCATCATAGAAATGAGGTAATCAGCTAGGGAAACACATGTAAGCTACAACAAAACACAAGCACTAACATAGTAGAAAGCGACTAGACCTCATAGGACCTATCACGCCTAAGTCCTCCGTAGGGCATAGCTTCATCATCACTGCCATTGAGTACTTTACTAAGTGGGTGGAAGCTATTCCCCTGAGGAAGATGACATCTCAGTAGGTCTGCCACTTCATCCTAGATAACATCATGACAAGGTTTAGGCTTCCGATGAATATTGTAATCGATAATGGACCACAGTTCAGTAGTACGGAAACCTAAACCTTATGCAGCAATATGGGAATCAGGCAATCATTCTCCTCCCCATATTACCTACGGGTGAATGGGTAGGCGGAGGCTAGAAATAAGTCCATCATCAACTTGTTGAAAAGGATGCTTAGAAATAGCAAGAGGTGGTGGCATGAGCAAATCCTCTATGTTATATGGGCCTACAGGACAACATGTAGGACTAAGACAAGTAAGACTCCTTACACTCTCGTTTATGGATCTGAAGTTGTGTTGCCTCTTGAGTTTCAGGTACCATCAGTCCGGATGATCCTATCTGATGTCATGAGTGAAGCCCAGAACAACGAGTTGAGAATTATCAACATCAACTTAATAGAGGAGGAGCGTGCACAAACGCTGAGCTGCATAGAGCACTACCAGAGCAAGTAGCGGTAAAAGCATCATGCAAACCCACATCAACGGCCAATACAAAAGGGAGACTTTGTCCTCGAGGCTATCCATGAACATATGAGAAAATTCTTAGCTAACTGGGAAGGCCCATACATGGTAACCAAAGCCTTTGGGAATGGAGCCTTCAAGCTGGCAGACATGGATGGGAACAAGTTCACAAACCCAATGAATCACTTATACCTCAAGCTGTACTACATCTAAGAATATGGAGTAGACAAGCAAACGTCCGCTACAACGTAAAACTGGCAAAGGTGAGCAAACGTCCGCTACGATGTTAAACTGGCACAACGTCACCAACATCCTCTATGATGTAAAACTGGCACAACACGTCCGATATGACGTAAAACTGTCACAGCTCATCCGCTACGATGTAAAACTAACACGGATAGTTCGCTATGACTATAAAATGGCATAGCACATCTGCTACGACGTTAAATTGGCACATACGGTCTACTGGGACCTTAAGCTAGCACAACAGTCTGCTGGGACCTTAAACTAGCACATGGTCTACCAGGACCTTAAACTAGGTTCGTGACATGTCCTCAGCATGCATTTACACCAAGTACATACCAAGCAAGCGTGCACAATGCTGACGTGGTGTGGGATTTTGTAGTTCCAAAATGCAATTCACGAAGCGATGAGAAAATGATCTAGAACATATGTGACATTGCTACTCCTGGCACCTTGCTGATTCCTTGAAGATGTTATATGACATCTCACTGATCCCCCGGACCTACTATCGTCATAGCTCATTGCCCTGATGGTAGTTCCTTGGTCAGTGCCTACTACTGGAGTTCTGACAGTATTGTGGCCTAGCCACAATATTGTTACCCTCTAGCTCCCTGCCAACATCTGAGCTGAAGTGACATTTAGCTATGTGGTAGCTGATCCCATAGTTGAACTAAGAATGCATGCCTTGGGCAGGAATTCCAGAGCATCCACACTCACAGCAACTCCCCACTCCTTTGATGCCAGCTCCTCCATGCTAATGCTACCAAGGCCGCTATTGGCCTTCCTACTTTGGACACCATACACCAGCAAAGGTGTCCAAGAGCTTCAACAATGTCTGCATCAAGCAAGACCTTTGCCCTCATTTTGCATCATGGCTATTTCTCCTGGTTTTCTCTCTGTTGTGTTTATAGAGGCATCGGCCAAAGGTGCGTCTCACCACGGTAGCGAATGCTACAACGTTGTGAAGTGACTGTCTTGACTAGCTTGGCTACTTCAGAGTGTACATCCTACCCTACATTCTAAGCTCCTTCCCTTTACCTTACTCCTTGCATCTATAATTCCTATGCGCTCCCCTCTTTTACAAGATTTTCCTAATGTTTGTTAAGCCCTCTTGTTTGCTCAACCGCAAAGTCCGTGACGTGCGTAACATAGCTTGCCGCATGGGAAGCATCTGTAGGTAGGTTAAAGCCCCATACAGATATAACACAACTCATATTGGGAAAGAAACACCTGTCCTACAACAAGGTTGTTTGCAAATGTAAACATAAAAATAGCAAAAGGAAAAAGCATAAGAGAGCAAAATCCCACACGTACATAAACAAAACATGCCTAAAACAAATGGTACATAAGCCATTTCGCAATCACCCTCTCCAAACATTTCAATGAGAGGTCGAAGGTCAGTGAAAGTAAAGATGAAAACATGAACAAATCCCTCATGAGCACTCCAATGAGGGACTCTACTAAGCCTCATCTTTATCCTTTTCCTGAACCTCCTTCCTCCCTGCTTTGCCCTTTCCCCCCCCCCCCCAAAAAAACCAATGCAACACTCTCAAGCACAACTAAGTGATGTCTTCACGATCACCGCACAACAATGTTAGAGTTTTGTGTTCCGTGATGTTCCATATTCTTTGTCAACGTCTCTTGGGCCCATCCTCTAAACGTCGACAAAGAGGGACCAATGAAACACCCTAAGTGTTCAAGGCCTCCTTACTTCACCAAGCTATCGCAATTTAGGCAGCGTCACGGCAGTTCATCAAGAAATGGATGTTCTAGGATTTAGGTTGTGCATTTTGGCAAATTTTCTAGCTGGGTAATTTGTCCAGCTGACAACCTACACAAAAGAAATGTAGAGAGTTGTCAGCGGTGCTCAAAATGCTCAAAACAGTTTGGCAAGTTTTCTAGTCAAGGAGTTTGCTACGCTACGCAATGCTATATAGCGTAGCAGGCTTCGGGAGATAGTTGTTCAAACAGTCAACCATAAATTGTTGCAAGACAAGATGCTACACTATGCTATGCTACACAGCATAGCACAATATAGTGAGAGCAAGGTAGGAAGGCTCAGCCTACTTAGTGATTTCAAATGCACTCAGTCAGCACCTCTGACCTTCGAAAATAGTTGCTTCGCTCAACTCCAAGTTCTTCAACAATGGCTCCATCACCAGAAAACAAAAAACTTAGCAAAAAGTAGGCCATGTTGGTTGCTACGCTTTTCTACACTAGATAGCATAACATAGTGTAGCAACTCTACTAAAGCAACGAAAGGCATCTCAAAGGGAGGGATCAGCAAGTTCGCAAGTTTTGTAGTGCAAAATGAAAAGTTTGCAGATTGGAGATGTTTTTGTAACTAAGGCCAGCTGCTACACTATGCTATGCTATGTAGCATAGCATAGCATAGAAAATATGCAATAAATAGTCAGCGCACTTCAAAATTTTCTGACACATGTAGTAGGACACAATGCAAGTTTTTGCCTTGAACTTGCGGCTACGCTATGCTATGCTGCATAGCATAGCATAACGTAGCAAGATGCTACATTATGCTAACATGCTATGTTACAAGGCATAGCATAGCATAGCAAGCAGTTATGCTACATCAATGCACTTTACTAGTTTGCACTGTTGGCACACATCTCCAGGTTCTGATGATGTAATTATAGCATGGCAGGCTCATAATTACACCATGGCAAGCTCATTCAATGGTCGTGCACACCCACGTAGCATAGAAATGTCAACATGGGCCCAGGACACATGGCATCCAAACTGCACCTTTCATGTGCCCTTGGACCTATAAATACCCCAATGAGTGATGCTCAAAGGGTGGTTTTCTGGATGGTCGACTGGTGGGTGATTTGCTTAGCAAGCAAGCAAATGTTATAATTATGATCCTGAGCATTGTAAACATATTTTTTGACATTGTAAATAGTGGTCCTTATCGTTTGGCATTCTGTTCTACCCTTCCTACTATCCTCATAGCATTTTGCATTATTGACTCTTGAGTCCACGTTTAAGCATGTAGTTGTCTTGCTCTGGACGTTTTGGTTACCTTTGGGATCTCTGCGCCTCCTAGCGTCGCGCAACCAATTGTATCCACCTTTGATAGAGTGAAGTCATAATCTTGAAGCAGTGCATCTTCCTAACTACATTTTTACCTTGTTTTCTTATTTATCATTACATTTTTACATTGTTTTCTGCCCCTTTTGCATTTAAAGTTATCATTTTATGCTAGAAGTCTCGTTTTCAAATTATCCATTAATGAAAGGTTATATTAACATCGACTAAGTCCATGTCTGATCGACTAGACTGTTCAAGGCACCCCATTTCTATTTTATCCAGCACAGCCCTCACGCAGACACGAGGTTGAGACTGTCATGATTGACGGCCTCTCGGTGTTTTCCAGGCATCGACATTTTCAGTCACTAGAGCAACCAATCTACACCACCTTGTGCGTAGACAACCACAGGGGTGTCATGTCTGCACTAGTAGGTTACTAGTGATGTGGTATAGAAAGCATGCAGGATTACCCATGGCATAGGGAGAAGACACGAAGGTTTAGGCCCTCCTTCTACTGCCAAAAACTATTACATCTAAAAACACCAATGGCTAGAACACTAAGAGGTTATCAGGTGTACAACCTGAAACACCATAAATTTTGGAACTTTCATGACTCAACATAGTCCCAAATTTTGGGCAAGGATCACTGTAAGCATAGCGTCATGATGGATGCTGTAGATAATATGGCACCCCAGAAGTCCTAATGCTTGCAAAGGTACTTCCGAGCCTACCTACCACCCTCTGCAACATAGTCAATGCAACACCTAGCTAGGAGACCAGTTCATGTAAGAAGGGCACTAGAGGTAGACTGTACAGTCTAAAAAATTTTCTATCGCCCAGGCTAATAGGCTAGCTACACCCTCTAGCTTGCCCAGCTTGATGCCTGACCTAGTTGACGATCTATCTAGGGACCATGCTAGGAGTTGCCAAAAGTGTTCAAGATGAGTAAAATATTTCAGCAAGTTTTCCAACTATGAGACCTACTATGCTACGCTATTCTGCATAGCGTAGTAGGCCTTGAGGAGACTAAACAAGCACCAAAAATGTAGTTGCCAATAACTCAGCCCCCAGGGTACCTACCCCATTTCATCGCTGAAGCATGAACAACATGATGCAGAAAAAATGTGACAAATTTTGTCAAGGGTCCTCTTGATTTGAGAGCAATGCTGTGCTATGCTACAAAGCGTAGCACAATGTAGTAGGATTCTACTATGGCAATGCTTCCACAGAGACTCATTTTGATGAAGTGAACATATTCACCCCTGCCTTAACCATCAAGCATGCTTGTTTTGCCATCATGCTAAGACATGATCATCATCCCATGAAAAAATGTTTACAAAATGAGTCAGAATCCAAGCAACACAAGGTGCTACACTGTGCTATGCTACATAGTGTAGCATAGCGTAGTAGGAATAGAATGCACAAAGGTCCTTTACCAAGTGGTTCTAGCAAGAGAATTGCACTTGGCCATACTCTGGACTCCAAGACTGTCTATCCCACTTCGTCCTTGAGTTGCAAGAAAATTTTCTTGAAAAAGCACTGTAGATCAGACAGGAATTCATATCACACTGGCTGCTATGCTATGCTACAATGCATATCATATCAGGGACACAAAGCCTAAAAGAGTCCCAAGGATGAACTTCACAGGTCCTAGGACCTTTCAACTTGGAAAGCAGGGTTACCAATTATTGCAATTGCTTGCCTAGCTGGGTATTTTCAATTTTTAGGTAAATTTTTCTTTCAAGATAGGTGGCTATGCTACACTACACTATGCAATGTAGCGTAGTGTAGCATGCAAGTGTCTATGCTACACAAATATTCTAGGTAGCGTAAACAATGTAAAAGTCACATGGAAGCATCAGGGTGTCTCTAGTTAGCTCCAAAACTTCTTCACAATGGTCATTCCCATCTCGACATCTCTTTGACAGATAGGATCAACAAGTTTTCTTTGTTTTTCACTCTCCTGATTACTCCCAAAGTTGTCCCTATGCTTGACCTTGCTCACAAGAGTATGGAAGATGTAGTCCTGGAGCAAAGGCTCCACTTTGCATTCATTATTAGCATTTTTTATAACAAACTTGGTAATTCCCTAGACTCTAGCACACATAGCTTGAATAATATGGTCACATCACAGTAGGTTCTGTGTTTAGCAATACAATTGTAGCATAGCATGCCAGTGTAACACTACATTGCAGCATCACACAGCAGCATGGCACATCCACATTCACACCCTGTGGGACCTAGGACACATGGCATCCAAATGATATTTTTCTCCTACTCTTGGCTCTATAAATAACCTAGCGAATAGCATTCAAAGGATTGGCTTTTAAGGTTTGTTTCTGGCATTTTCTAGCTTTGCACTTGGCTTCCTAGAAATTAGCATTTTTTGGCATTCTAGCTTTCTAGGGATTGGCTTTGGCAAAAAAACTAGCAAGCGGAAGGTTAACAAGTAGCAAACCATAGCAGTAGCACCTCCTAATCTCTTCTTGCCCAGCAAGCACTAGTCCATCAGTCCCTATTAACAGGCCACTGGCAGCAGTCCAAGACTTGTAACCATACTATTTTGTTGTAAGCTATGCCTGTCCAAACTATGGATCAACTATACATCTTCAACCAAAAAAAGATCAAATCTCCCAATCTTGGGGTGGTGCACTCTCTCACTCAAGCCTATTTCATTTTGTTTTGCTATCACCATATTTTGCATCATTTCTTATCAACTTATGTTTATCACTTAAGTTATACATAATGTCTTTAAAACAATTGTTCATGAAAGGTTAGTCTACAATGATTAAGTCCCTATCTAATCGACCAAACTATTCAGGGCACCCCATTTCCATTTTTATCTAGGACATCCCTTGCATAGATTTGAGGTTAGGTTGTACAGCTAGTAACCTCTCAGTGTTCTAGCCATTGACATTTTTGATTGCTATAATTTTTGGCATGAGAAGGAGGGCCTTCTTTGTGCCCCTTTCTTGGTTCATGGGTAATCTTGCATGCTCTCTGTACCCCATTACCTACTAGCATAGATGTGACACCCTTGTGGTTATCTACGCACTGGTTGGTGCAAACTGGTCGCAACGAATATTCCTCTGGAACTTGGTAGGATGAAAGCCTCCAACCACTTACTATACCACGTTCACTCTATTGACTACACTACGTTGCCTGCATCTTGTGTGGCATATCAAACCTCTTAGTGTAGCAGGTGTAACACAGTGAAGGAAGCCAACTTCTAATACTCCTCAGTGTATCCAGTTTCAATGTCTCTCTCTTCTACAATTTCTATTTTACAACAGAAAATGATTCCCATGACCATTTCCATTTTCACCTCGAACCTGGATGTGCCCTACTCTATCCAAAGTATGACAGGTCCTGAGCAACTACCCAACTTAGTGCTGATACAACGATAGTCCCTTAGGTTGGGGCACCTTTCACCCCGAGCATTTGGCATAAGATGTATAGCGATATGATTTCCTCTCTACAAACATCCAAGTGAATCTACCCTTAGAGCACCAAGAACTCAAGGATAAATGTAACTTCAAGTTTCTCCACTGAAATGGAAAGGAGTTCAGCCCTACTCCTGATGTCACCAGGCCACTAACTGAAGTGTATCAATGGGTGTTAAACCAACTGATGCGAGTGAGTAGGTCTAGGAAATGGAACATAGTGTCCCACTACAATGAATCATTTCACAATGGGTAGGAAGACTTGAACTCCCACTCTGAAGGTGATTGCTAGATCTACACGATGGCCATTGAAACACCACAAAAATTTTGGTTAACACTTGAAGACAGAAATTAAGCTAAGTCATGTTGGTTCTCAGCATGACCAAGCTTGAAAGCCTCAGAATAGCATCAAACGAAGTCAAAGCAAGCAAGTAAAAGTTCCCTGGGACCCACAGAAGACTACGAGGACATCTGGCCTCAAACTTGGCAAATCTTGAGCTCAAAATACTTGGTTTTCACTAAGTATGTATCCTGTACGCTGGCCTACACATGCCCAGCGTAAGGCCCAGCGTACAGCAACTTTTGGGGCTCAAAAACTCCTCAAAACATGCTANAATGCATCAAAACGTGCCAGAACTGAGCGTCTGGACCCCCCAGGACCTTCTCCAAGGTTTCCAGCAGGTCTCAGGCACTTGAAAATTGAATTTTGGGCGCTGAATGATGGTCTTCCATTCCTGCACGCCCAGCGTATACGCCTGGCGTGCAGCCAGCGTAGACAGACTTTCGGGCCCCAAAAATGCATCAAAACGTGCTAGAATCGAGCGTCCAGACCCCCCAGGACCTTCCCCAAGGTTCCCAGCAGGTCTCAGGCACTTGAAAATTGAAGTTTGGGCTCCGAATCATGGTCTTCCATTCCTGCACGCCCAGCGTGTACGCCGGGGTTTGGCCAGCGTAGACAGACTTCCGGGCTCCAAAAATGCATCAAAACGTGCCAGAATCGAGCGTCCAGACTCCTCAGGACCTTCCCCAAGGTTTCCAGTAGCTCTTGGGCACCCAAAAATCAATTTTTGACCTTAAAATAAAGCATTTTCATGTGTATACGTTGTGCACATTTTTGGCTTACGCTGGCATGCTATACGCTTACGCTGGCATCCTCTACGCTCAGCATCCGCAGTGTGTACGCCCAGCGTGTACGCCCAGCGTAGACGCCCAGCGTGTACACCCAGCGTGTACGCCCAGTGTGTACGCCCACGTGTCTCCCAGTCCGATTTTCCCGGTAACCCTACCCCTATAAATAGCCCAGTTTTCTGCATTTNTCTACGCTGTTAACCATACGCTAACTTTGTTTACAAATTCCCAGCGTCTACGCTGCTACAGTGTTTCAGCGTATACGCCCAGCCTAACTGCTACAGTGTTCCGGCGTAAACGCTACAGTGTTTCAGCGTATACGCCCAGCGTAACTGCTACAGTGTTCTGGCGTAAACGCTACAGTGTTACAGCGTAAACACTACAGTGTCACAGCGTATGCTACAGTGTCGCTACAATACCGCTACAGTGTTTTTTTTTTAACACGCCGGACACTTAGAAAAAATTTTCAGTGTTCACACGTTAGACACTTAGAAAAATTTTCAGTATTCACACGCCGGACACTTAGAAAAATTTTCAGTGTTCACACACCGGACACTTAGAAAAATTTTCAGTGTTCACACGCCGGACACTTAGAAAAATTTCAGTGTTCACACGTCGGACACTTAGAAAAATTTTCAGTGTTCACACGC